>CAXKVW010000170.1:0-166247 GCA_964058825.1 Carex arenaria
CATTTTGTTGAGCACCATAATCGCAGCCTCACCAATCCTATTCTCGCGACAGAGGCCTTCAAGTATTGGACTGAAGATGTGAGCATTAGTGTTGCGACCCTCTTTGAGAAATCGTCCCAGAAAACCAAACATTAGGCTGACCCGATTCCTTTTCACACAGCATTTCATCAAGATCAAATAGGTATAGTCATCAGGATAGATTCCTTCATCTTGGGTTAAGCGGGTGAAAAGGGAAAAGACAAGGTTGCTTAAATTTTTATTGCGCACCAAGGAGGCAAAGATCTGGTTGAATTGATGGATGTCAGCCGGAGGATTCTTGTTTGCCACCAGATCCTCGAACATGTGATGTGCCTCTTGGGCAGAAATGGCATCCCCCTTCCGCAGCTTCCCCTTGCGATGCTGCTGATGCGGCCTCCCAGTCTTTCTGAAAAGGTCACCAAAATTTGAACTTCTGGGGAAAATAGTGGTAGCTGGTGGTGGATTTGGTTTGTTGGTTATCCTGTGGGGTTGAGATATGGATTGTGGCAAAGCATAGCAGATAAGGGAGAGGCCTCGATGAGAAGCAAATTTGAATGAGGATTGGGATTTGGAAGGGGATGGTGAGAGCAAAGAGGAGGAGGTAAGAGATATGGCAAACGCCATCTGATTTTTGTTTGGTTACGTACTTACGTTCTAGTCTTTTTTTCAAAAAAATTATCCAACAAGGTTGAGCTTGGCTTCCAAAATTGTCCATCCTTACATATACTGAAGGAATATGAATTTAACAAACAATTAGAAGAAGCAATTTATACAGCCACTAATTAAAGGTGGAGGCTAAATCTAGAGCTATTCAGCCAGGCAGTGCACAGATTCACTTCAAGAGAGGTCTAGCAAGCAGCATTAAATTGAAAATAGACCAAAAGGAAAAAAGAGGCTCCAAACCAGAAAAGAAAAACAGAGAAGGAACGAAGAAAATGCCAATCCTCTTGCGGCCACTCACTGAAGACTGAAGACTGCTGGGTGCTGGACGAACGGATAAGATTGAAGAATTTTTGTTTTCTTTTGTTTTTGAGTTCAGAGTTCAGAGTTCAGACTGAAGAGATATCCGGAGGTAGCAACTGGATGTAATTGGGCTGTGCTTTACTACTTTTTTTTTTTATCTTCTTGGTCGATAAAAGAAAAATTGGGCTTGCGAAAGCTTTAGATTGAAATTGAGGCTACAGGAGCCCAATAAAGAGAGCCCAATAAAGAGAGCCACTTTTCAATAATTCACACATACTGGTAAGGCGGAGACGAGCTGTCAGAAGTTATTACAGGTAATTTTTGCAAGCAGACCCCTCTCCTGCGCATTATTCCCAAAACTGAAGAGGCGGGACTCAAGGACTTTCATACGGAGCTCAAGTGAAGGGCTAGGATTTAGTCTCTAATTAGATAGCTTCTCTCCTTTTCGATTTTTAGAATTTATTTCAACCGCTGTAGCGTTTTTTTTTTGGAAAAATTTGTTTTATGCCACTCTAAAACTTGATATTTGTCAAAATACCACTCAAAAAACAATATTTGTCAAAATGCCATTAAAACTCAATATCAATTTTAATTTTGTCATTATCTCAATTTAAAAATTATAATCTTCCAAAATGTCCAAACTGTCCCTGTCAGATTTTTTTTTTTTTCGAATTTCAAATTTTTTTGAAATTTCAAATTTTTTAAAATTTCAAATTTTTTCGAATTTCAAATTTTTTCGAATTTCAAATTTTTTTGGAAAAATCAAATTTTGAAATCAAATTTTCGAAAATCAAATTTTGAAAATCAAATTTATAGATTTAATCAGATTTAATCAAATTTTTTTGGGGAGTCCGAGCCGGGGGCTGCCACGAAAAAATTTGAAATTTTTGAAATTTTGAAGTTTGGAAAAATTTGAAATTCGAAAAAAAATCTAAATTCGAAAAATTTGATTTTCCAAAAAAATTTGAAATTCGAAAAATTTGAAATTCGAAAAAATTTGAAATTCGAAAAAATTTGAAATTCGAAAAAATTTGAAATTCGAAAAAATTTGAAATTTGAAAATTTTGAAATTCGAAAAAATTTGAAATTTCAAAAAAAATTGAAATTCGAAAAAATTTGAAATTCAAAAAAAAAAAAAGTATATGACAGGACCAGTTTGGGTATTTTGAAAGATTAAAATTTTTAAATTGAGATTAAAGAGGGATAATAGCAAAATTAAAATAGACATTGAGTTTTAATGGCATTTTGACAAATATTATTTTTTGAGTGGTATTTTAACAAATATCAAGTTTTAGAATGACATAAAACAAATTTTCCCTTTTTTTTTTTTTTCTGATTTGGATGTTTCTTTCTATTTCGTACTGCGTTTTATTTTATTGCTGGCTTTCAGCGCAACTGGGAAATTGTAATTTTAAGCTGCAGACCTTTATTTCAATTAATGCAAAGCCTACGGGTATTCTCCTCAAAAAAAAAAAAGTAATGTCACAGAATTTATGGGTTCTTGTAATTTTAAGCTGCAGACCTTTATTTCAATTAAGCGAGAGTTACGACTTACGAGTTGTGACTTATATATAGCTGGGCGCTCTTATGGCTTAACTTTTAAGTCATTAACGAACATAAGTCATTAATGGAAATTAACGGTTCACGTTACTTTGAGATTTGAACTAGAATGGTTTGCGAACCTATTACGAACGAACCAGGTCCAATTTGAGTTTGGTATGAAATAATTTCAAACTATTTCGAATCGAATATTTTACGAATTTTTTTGAATCAAACTCGAACCGAATCACGAATTACGAATTTTTTTTGCAACCCTATATTATACCATCTGTTTCTGAAATAAATACTTGTTTTCTTTCTAATGCCATGTACCAGTGATGCCATTGGTTTGCTCGAGGAATTAAGGGAAATAGATGAAACAAGTGCAGGTACAGACACAGCTTTAATTGTTAATGGAATACTGTTTGGTTTGATACCGGAAAACCCATCTGTAGGATACTATAAAACATTCTTGACCTTTTTACGTGTCCCATACCAGTCTAGATTTTATACTATGTGAGTTAAAGCCAGACACTCGAGAATGGCTTATAATGCCTTGACTAAATTAAGGTTTATCGTTTATTTATGCACATATGTTATGAGACCATTATTCTCATGTTTAGTTTTTGTTCTTGTTGATTTGAAATCTCCTTTTGCAAAAATAATGGCATCTTATCAAATTGAATCCAAGCTTTTGGTTGATTCATAGAAGTTTGTGAATCAATATCTGTTAATAGTAAAATCTAATTTAGTTTAAGTTCAACATGGGCTTGAAAAAAAAAAATAGCTTAATTACATCTTGGGATTATTTGCAAATATATGAATGTAGTTTAGTTTTGTTTGCAAACTGGAGCCATGCTAGTGATTATTTGAAAAAAAAGAAAAAAGAAAAAGAAGAAGCAGACAATACAATATATATATCATTGTTTACTTTTATGGTATTTCATTTGTTTAAGTTGAGAATCATTCATAACTGTTCACATTGTATTATAAGTAAACTAATTGCTTAATTTATGCAATGTAGGATGTACCAAACATAGATAGCCTCAGGGAATGATCTCCAGGACACGGGATAGCAAGCGCCGTCATTTTTATTAATATCCAACATTAAATAAAAAATTGTCAACTATAACCATCAAAATTAGGTTTTATTAAATCTACCCAAAATACTTTGAATCTGAGTTATTGATCCTGGATCAAAAGTCACTTCTAGATAAATATAAAAAATAACTGATTTTTTATATTTTCGAAAAATAAAAAAAGTGAATAAAAAAAATAATTGAAAAAGGTAACCGGATATCGGTTACCTTTTTCATTTTTTTAATTTACTTATTATTTTTTTTCAAAAATACAAAAATTCAATTATTTTTTATATTTACCTAAAAGTGACTTTTGATTCGGGATTAATAACTCAGATTCAAAATATTTTTATTACACACAAAGAAATATTTCAATTTTTCTTACATCTGCAAAAAGTCCGATCTGAAAAATATTGATCCGGGTTATTTGTTTTAATCTTTCTAATACAAATTATATATTATTCTATCCAATTTCAAATAAACAAAAAGAATATTTCTAATATTTAATAAAAAATAAAAAAATTATAATTTTTTCCAAAAATAAAAAATAAAAAAAAGCGTATGCGGTTGCAATCCGCATAGAAATCTGTATGCTGTCAGTATATGCGGTTCCGCATATTCAGCCGCATATTACTACCGCATATTCGGCCACATAGTACTGAATATTACCGCATAGTACCGCATATTACCGCATATCACCGCATACTGGTTTATATATATGTGAATTCTTATTTTAAAATCCGTATATATAAGTCTGCATAAAAATCTGCATATGCGGTCGCATACTGTATATGCAGTATACAGTGACCTTCCGCATACCACATAGGAACCGTATTTTATAACATTGCTATACACAATAAAGGGTTACTCAAACAAGCCGCCATTAGTTAGCACGGAGTGGAAAAACATTTGAAATGAAAAGACAAAATAACATAGTAGCCCAAGTGGCTCTCTTTATTGGGCTCCTGTAGCCTCAATTTCAATCTAAAGCTTTCGCAAGCCCAATTTTTCTTTTATCGACCAAGAAGATAAAAAAAAAAGTAGTAAAGCACAGCCCAATTACATCCAGTTGCTACCTCCGGATATGGATTTTTTTTTTATTTAGAAATTATAACTTAAAAATCAACTAATCCAGCTAATGGGGGAAAAAATCAATAAAAATGGCCTACACCGGTTTCCCAAACCAGTGTGGAGTTAAAGACTTCTTCTGCACCGGACCCTGGTAACTGAGGCCCCTCTCAAGCCACACCGGATCTCCAATCCGGTATAGGCTATATTTCTCACTTTTCAACAAATTTGGCTGCTATATTAAATAAATTTATTATAATTTCTAAATAAATAAAAAAATCTCCGGATATCTCTCCAGTCTGAACCCTGAACTCTGAACTCAAAAACAAAAGAAAACAAAAATTCTTCAATCTTATCCGTTCGTCCAGCACCCAGCAGAGAGTGGCCGCAAGAGGATTGGCATTTTCTTCGTTCCTTCTCTGTTTTTCTTTTCTGGTTTGGAGCCTCTTTTTTCCTTTTGGTCTATTTTCAATTTAATGCTGCTTGCTAGACCTCTCTTGAAGTGAATCTGTGCACTGCCTGGCTGAATAGCTCTAGATTTAGCCTCCACCTTTAATTAGTGGCTGTATAAATTGCTTCTTCTAATTGTTTGTTAAATTCATATTCCTTCAGTATATGTAAGGATGGACAATTTTGGAAGCCAAGCTCAACCTTGTTGGATAATTTTTTTGAAAAAAGACTAGAACGTAAGTACGTAACCAAACAAAAATCAGATGGCGTTTGCCATATCTCTTACCTCCTCCTCTTTGCTCTCACCATCCCCTTCCAAATCCCAATCCTCATTCAAATTTGCTTCTCATCGAGGCCTCTCCCTTATCTGCTATGCTTTGCCACAATCCATATCTCAACCCCACAGGATAACCAACAAACCAAATCCACCACCAGCTACCACTATTTTCCCCAGAAGTTCAAATTTTGGTGACCTTTTCAGAAAGACTGGGAGGCCGCATCAGCAGCATCGCAAGGGGAAGCTGCGGAAGGGGGATGCCATTTCTGCCCAAGAGGCACATCACATGTTCGAGGATCTGGTGGCAAACAAGAATCCTCCGGCTGACATCCATCAATTCAACCAGATCTTTGCCTCCTTGGTGCGCAATAAAAATTTAAGCAACCTTGTCTTTTCCCTTTTCACCCGCTTAACCCAAGATGAAGGAATCTATCCTGATGACTATACCTATTTGATCTTGATGAAATGCTGTGTGAAAAGGAATCGGGTCAGCCTAATGTTTGGTTTTCTGGGACGATTTCTCAAAGAGGGTCGCAACACTAATGCTCACATCTTCAGTCCAATACTTGAAGGCCTCTGTCGCGAGAATAGGATTGGTGAGGCTGCGATTATGGTGCTCAACAAAATGCCTAAGCTTGGATGCCGACCCGATGTTGTGACCTACTCAATTGTTATAGATGGGATGTGCAAGCGAGGTGAAATTGAGAAGGCAATGGATCTCCTACGGGATATGAATTCTAAAGGGTGTGCTCCTAATATGGTGACCTACAACACTCTTATAGATGGGTTCAGTAAAAAAGGTGAAATTGAAAAGGCAATGGATATTATCGATGACATGATTTCTAAAGGGCATGAGCCTAATGTGGTAACCTGCAGCATTCTTATAGATGGGTTGTGTAAAAAAGGTGAAATTGAGAAGGCAATGTATATTCTAGATGACATGATTTCTAAAGGGTGTGCTCCTAATGTGGTGACCTACAACACTCTCATAGATGGGTTGGGTAAAAAAGGTGAAATTGAGAAGGCAAGTGATATTCTAGATGACATGATTTCTAAAGGGCATGAGCCTGATGTCGTGACCTATAGCATTCTTATTAAATGGATGTGCAAAAAAGATGAAATTGAGAAGGCAATGGATATTCTAGATAACATGATTTCTAAAGGGCATGAGCCTGATGTCATAACCTATAGCATTCTTATTGATGGGATGTGTAAGAAAGGTGAAATTGAGAAGGCAATGGATATTCTAGATGACATGATTTCTAAAGGGCATGAGCCTGATGTCGTAACCTATAGCACTCTTATTGATGGGATGTGCAAGAAAGGTGAAATTGGGAAGGCAATGGATATTCTAGATGACATGATTTCTAAAGGGTGTGCTCCTAATGTGGTGACCTACAACACTCTCATCGATGGGTTGGGTAAAAAAGGTGAAATTGAGAAGGCAATGGATATTCTAGATGACATGATTTCTAAAGGGCATGAGCCTGATGTTGTAACCTATAGCATTCTTATTGATGGGATGTGCAAGAAAGATGAAATTGAGAAAGCAATGAATATTTTAGATGACTTGATTTCTAAAGGCCATGAGCCTGATGTCGTAACCTATAGCACTCTTATTGATTGCATGTGCAAGAAGGGTCAAATTGAGAAGGCAATGGATTTTGTACATGACATGATTTCTAAAGGGGTTGAGGCTAATGTCGTAACCTATAGCACTCTTATTGATGGGATGTGCAAGAAAGGTGAAATTGACAAGGCATTTGATTTTCTAAATAACATGATTTCTAAAGGGCATGAGCCTAATGTTGTGACCTACAACATTTTTATTAATGGGCTGTGCAAGAATGGTGAAATTGATTTGGCACTGAATTTTCTAAATGACATGATTTCTAAAGGGCATGTGCCGAATGACGTGACGTATAGCATTCTAAAGTCCTTCCTTGAGCCTGATGTGCTCTTAAGAATACGTGGGCTGTGCAAGGAACGAGAAATTAAATGATAACACTTTTGGAATGGTGGTGTCATTGATGGTTTGCTGGTTTGCTTGTTTAATAGAAACGGATATAGTGTGCTATTTTGGTTCATTATTTTCTTAATTGTTGTGTAGATTAATGTACTCATTAGTTATTTTGGTTGAGCCTGATGGAACTATCTTGTCATTGCTGGTTTGCTAGTTTGCTTGTTTAATAGAAACGGATATAGTGTGCTATTTTGGTTCATTATTTTCTTAATTGTTGTGTAGATTAATGTACTCATTAGTTATTTTGGTTGAGCCTGATGGAACTATCTTGTCATTGCTGGTTTGCTGGTTTGCTTGTTTAATAGAAACGGATATAGTGTGCTATTTTGGTTCATTATTTTCTTAATTGTTGTGTAGATTAATGTACTCATTAGTTATTTTGGTTGAGCCTGATGGAACTATCTTGTCATTGCTGGTTTGCTAGTTTGCTTGTTTAATAGAAACGGATATAGTGTGCTATTTTGGTTCATTATTTTCTTAATTGTTGTGTAGATTAATGTACTCATTAGTTATTTTGGTTGAGCCTGATGGAACTATCTTGTCATTGCTGGTTTGCTGGTTTGCTTGTTTAATAGAAACGGATATAGTGTGCTATTTTGGTTCATTATTTTCTTAATTGTTGTGTAGATTAATGTACTCATTAGTTATTTTGGTTGAATTTACTTTTTTCTTGCTGTTTCAAAGCTTTGAAGCATCGTTTTAAATTGCTTTCCTCTTTTATTGATTTATATATGTTGGTCTTGTGGTTTTACATAATCCTGCTGCCCGGTTTTTCAGAATTTTTCTTTCCAAGATTTGATACTAATTCTGGTTTTGTAGTTTGACCTGTTCATTTGTTATTTAAACAGGTAAACTAATAGGCTAACTAGTATAAGGTGCGTAAACATGATATGCATGAGAAAGTGCTGCAATAGAGCAAAACTTAGCATGTGAAAAATGATGGAACATATATGAGTACTGTAGGGCAATGTTGAAATGCAAATATTTATAAACAGATTTATTCAAATAAAACTAATTGATGTAATCTTTGTTGCATCCTTGGAGTGCATGCAAAGTATTTTATGACTATATATAGATCCAGTTTGATGGTATATCAAAAGCTTGAAAGGAACAACCAAGGAAATGTTACGGTATATTTATGAGTAAAACTACGGGGTTCCTAAGTTAACTGGGTCTCTTTTATGAACTCAACTCTAAAATTTATTGAATTGATTTCAAACAATAAATCCAAACTGTTAAAATACTTCTACTAGTGATGTGTCTATATGTAAAAATTTTAAAATTTAAATTAATTTTGTATAGAGTCAAGTAGTCCAAAGACGTCAAAAAATGAATGCATTAAAATTAATTTATAAACCTTCTAATTTTGACCACTTGACTTTATACTAAATTAATTTGAAACTTTAAAATTTCACATATAGACGCATAAGGTAGAAGAACTTCAACAGTTTAGATTCGTCATTTGAAACTAATTCGATAGGTTTCAAGTTGAGTTCACAAAAAACCTTAGTGAACTTAAGAACACCCTAGTTCTACTCGTATATTTATGTAACTTTTTTATCATCCATTAAATATTCATTGAGAAATGATCATTTTTGTTCAAACAAAATCACCCTCCAACAAAGCGTTGTACACGTGCAAATGTTTTAGTATGAATTCAGAAAAAAAAAAAAAAAAAAACCTTTTCCAAATTTTATGAATATTTTGTTTATGATTCGCACAAGTGGTAGTTGTTGAGGCCGAGAAACACCATTAGCGGCTGCAAGGATAATTTTGTGGTAGTTGTTGCTCCTTTTCCCTATCTGCTGCAAAACCATTTTGATTTATTTTTCCTTTTCATGTAGATAATTTTAATCTCCCAAAAGTATTTACATGGAATGCACTATACTATTATTTTCTTGACCACTCCGTTAATCACTGTTAATAAAATCAACTATAGATCATGAAATAGGCCTCTTTGCCCGAAATTCTGACTTCTTTGGTCCCTTTGTTGCAATTCTCTAATCCTCGTTGTGTTGGTAGTATTAATTACTTAATTGTAATGTAGTGCTTTAGTTGGATTGTCCCTTGAATTTCAGCGTTTATTATAAGAGAATAATATTGCATTAATTGGATCTAATGCTTCTATTCTAATTAATAATTAATTGGGGATTACCATCTTTTATGACTACATCTTAACATTGTTAGATTTTAATTGCTTCATCTGGGTCATCTATGTTTGATTTTTTTACTTGTTAATTTCTTTGTCATGCATAGAATGTGCATGTTTGTGTCGCAATGGGACGAACTGCGCTTACCGTGAAAGTTTGTAAGCGTAGTTCGTCCTATTGCGATTAGCGCAAGTAGTTTCTTTTATTGCCGGGAAATTTTCTTATTTGATGTCTTTTATTCTACAACACACTGTGCAATATGCAATCTCATAATCATGGACAAAACAAAAAAAATTGAGATTGGTGAAATGTTCGACTCGCTTCTAACTCGCATCCCCTCCTTCCTTGAGTACAGAAGAAGTGCGCAAGACCATATTGTCAAAATGACGAAAAAATGTTTTGCCTTCTGTACTTATTCTGGTCTTTGATGACGATAAATTATGGGAACATAATCTATCGAAAAACGGAGATGAGTTTGGGTCCAATGCCCTGAGTTCGATATCGAACTCCATAGCTGTCCGATTCACTTTAAGATTCATGCGCGACGCTTTAATATCTGTGTGCACAAATTTTAAAGCGAATCAAACAATAATGGAATCCATTGGACGCAAATTTAAGTCCAATAGGCATCAGACCCAAATTTAAGTCTACTCCTAGATACATTTGCGTCCAATGGACATCAGGCTCAAATTTAAGTCTACCCCTAGATAAATTTGAATTAACATGGTGTGAATTTAGCTTCACAATGACAATGTTTCTGAGTTTCTTCTTTATGCAGCAGAGTGCTCGCCTCGAATAACATCTATGTACACCTTTGCACATGAAACTATTAAATTGCCAATTTTTTTATTAATAGAAAAATAAAATAAAAAATATCGAAAATGAGATACGAAATCATAAAATTTTGAAATATAGGAAGAACGTTATAGACTATAATGTTTAGGACCCTGTAACTAGACATTATAGTCTATTGAAATAAAATATGGTTTACAATTTTTAATGTACTTCAATTTTAGATCCGTGAGCTTATTGAAATAAAATATGGTTTCGATGGTCTCAATATCCATATCAAATCAGGAGAGTCTATGGTACTATGCATATCACGGGTTGATCCGTAATACGGTTTAATATTTTCTTTTTCAAAATCTTAATTGTCGATCCGAACCGTTGAACATGATTTCTATATTAATATGTACTTGCAGACTGAATTTTATATTTTTTGGAAATTTTTTTACTATTTTTCAAGGTAGGTAGAAAATCACTTGATCTGAAAATTCTGGAACCTCCAAAAATAGTGATTTTCTACCTATCTTAAAAAATAGTAAAAAAAATTTCAAAAAATATAAAATTCGGTCTGCAAGTACATATTCATATGGAAATCATGTTGAACGGTTCGGATCGACCATTAAGATTTTGAAAAAAGAAATATTGAACCGTATTATAGACTAAATCATGATATGCATAGTACCATAGACTCACTCTCAAATCAGCATCACTCTGTTGTTATGCTCTTTCTTTCTTTTTACCAGATTTTGTTTTTAGGTATCATCTTTTGATAGCATCAAATTAAAAAATTTTAACCAAAAAAAATAACCATGTACTATAACGTTTAGTTACAGTATTCTGAACATTATAGTCTATAACGTTCTTTTCATGATTCTGTACAACTTTTTTAATATTTTATTTAAAAATTTTATATTAATCAAAAAGTCAGAATTCAGAATTGCCTTATTTCTGGCATGTGCATCAGTTCCGACTCCGTCGCAACTCGCAACTCTGAACTCTGGTAGCACACAGAGGCACTCTATCCAAGTAATAAAACAAAAGGCCTAATATTATAGTAGCCCAAGTGGTTCTCCTTATTGGTCTCCTACAATTCCAATCTAAAGGTTCCGCAACCCCAATTTATCTTTTATCGACCCAGAAGAAATAAGTAGTAAAGCACAGCCCAAGATCCCAATCTCTTCCAGTTGCTAGCTTCGAATCTCTGGAATTTACATCCAGTGCACTACGTGCAATAAATAGATCCGTTCTTTTAACCTGGCACGAATCTCAAAACAGACCCTATAGATTCCGTACAAACGGGATTGAGTTTGATCCGGTTGGGATTAATCAGGACCGTTGATTTCCCATGCAATAGTGAGGGAAATAGTCTTCCCCATTTAAAAAGCATCTCCCAAAACAAAACTATTCCTTAATTTTATCCGTTCATCCAGCACCAGCAGTGAGTCGCCGCAGGAGAATAATTGGCATTCTCTCCGTTCTGATTCTGGTTTGGAGCCTCTTTTCTCTTTTCCTTTTCCTTTTTCAATTTAAATGCTAGTGCTTGCTAGACCTCTCTTGATGCTGTGCTTTGCCTGGCTGAACACCTCTAGATTTAGCCTCCACATTTTTTTAGTGGATGTATAAAACTGCTCCTTCTAATTGTTTGTTAAATTCATATTCCTTAAGTGTATGGTAACGTTGGACAATTTTGGAAGTCAAGATCATTAGATCAACCTAGTTAGATAATTTTTTTTGAAAGAGACTAGAATCAAACATAACAAGACTCAGATGGTGTGTGCTATATCTCTTGCCCCCTCCTTTTCGTTTTCACCGTCCCCTTCCAAATCCCAATCCTCATTCAAATTTACTTCTCATCGAGGCCTCTCCCTTGTCCGCTATGTGTTCCCCCAATCCAAATCTCAACCCCACAGAATAACCAACAAACCAAATCCACCACCCGCTACTACTAATTTCCCAAGCAATTCAAATTTTAATGACCTTTCTGGAAAGACTGGGAGGCGGCATCAGCAGCATAGGAAGCGGGAGCTGCAGAAGGGTGATGCCATTTCTGCTAAAGAGGCACTTCACCAGTTCGAACAGCTGTTGGATTCTCCAGCTGATATCCGTCAATTCAATAAGATCTTCGCCGCCTTGGTGCGCACCAAAAATTTAAGCAACCTTATTTTTTCCTTCTTCACCCACTTAACCCAAGATGAAGGAATCTATCCTGATAACTATACCTATTTGATCTTGATGAAATGCTGTGTGCAAATGAATCGGGTCAGCCTAATGTTTGGTTTTCTGGGACAATTTCTCAAAGAGGGTCACAACATTAATGCTCACATATTCAGTCCAATACTTGAAGGCCTCTGTCGCGAGAATAGGATTAGTGAGGCTGCCATTTTGGTGCTCGACAAAATGCCTAAGCTTGGATGCCAACCTAATGTTGTGACCTACTCCATTGTTATAGATGGGATGTGCAAGAAGGGTGAAATTGAGAAGGCAATGGATCTCCTACGGGATATGATTTCTAAAGGGTGTGCTCCTAATATGGTGACCTGCAACACTCTTATACATGGGCTAGGTAAAAAAGGTGAAATTGAGACGGCAATGGTTTTCCTTCGTGATATGACTTCTAAAGGGTGTGCTCCTAATGTGGTGACCTACAACACTCTCATAGATGCATTGTGTAAAAAAGGTGAAATTGAGAAGGCAATGGATTTCCTACAGGATATGATTTCTAAAGGGTTTGCTCCTAATATGGTGACCTACAACACTCTTATAGATGGGTTTGGTAAAAAAGGTGAAATTCAGAAGGCAATGGATGTTACAGATGACATGATTTCTGAAGGGCATGAGCCTGATATTGTGACCTATACCACTCTTATTGACGGACTGTGCAAGAAAGGTGAAGTTGATATGGCACTGGATTTCCTAAATGACATGATTTTTAAAGGGCATGAGCCTAATGTTGTGACCTATAGCACTCTTATTGATGGGATGTGCAAGAATGGCGAAATTCACAAGGCATTGGATATTCTAAATAACATGATTTCTAAAGGGCACGAGCCTAATGTTGTGACCTATAGTACTCTTATTGATGGGTTAAACAAGAAAGGTGAAATTGAGAAGGCAATGAATTTTGTACATGACATGATTTCTAAAGGGCATGAGCCGGATGACGTGACGTATAGCATTCTAAAGTCCTTCCTTGAGCCTGATGTGCTCTTAAGAGTAGGTGGGCTGTGCAAGGAAGGTGAAATTAATTGAGAACACTGTTGGAATGATATCATGATGGAACTATCTTGTCGGGGCTGGTTTAATTTGCTTGTTTCATAGGAACGGATGTAGTGTGTTATTTTGGTTCATTATTTTCTTATTGTTGTATGGATGAAAGTACTCATTAGTTATTTTGGTTGAGTTTTTTTTTTTCCTTGTTGGTTAGAAGCTTTTAAGCATTGCTTTAAATCCTTTCCGGTTTTATTCATTTATTTTGGTCTTGTGGTTTTACATAATTCTGCTGCTCGTTAATTTGATGCTAATTTTAAGATTTTTTTTTTTTATATTGGTCAACTTTATCAATTGGTGCTGTTTGAGATCACTGCACTCAACCAATCCGGTCTCAAAACCTTGGTTTGTTTTCTAAAATTTATTTTTAGTTAATATTTTGATTTTCAGAGAAATATAATCTCTGTGTTTGAATTGTTGTACTTTTGTATTTTTTTATTGCGTAGATTATGCATTAATGCAAGTGGAATCTGAAATTTAGTATGGATAAACAACAAAACTGTGCCAAAACTGCACTGCCAATGGCCACTCTGCCAAAACTGTCCGATAGAGTCGGTAGCACATCTACTGTTCCTATGCCCTATAGGGCGACTTAGCAGAAGAAGAGAGAAGAATAAGAACACCCTGATCTCCTATAGTGTGAAAAGTATCATCAATGTTATCCAGTTCAGCTTGGACATGAAAATAGTCTGACAAATCAGATCCTTCTAAACCAGCACTAGGGTCGATGTCCTCGGAAATCAGCGGGCTGCTTACCCTTCCCTGGGTATCAGAATCCGAGTTGATTATCAAGGGACCTGCCTGATGCAAAGAGGAAACATTCATAGGTAAAATTAATATTAATTTAAAAAAATATCATCTAATTTAATCTTGCACCAAAAAGAAGTAATAACAATAATGTGAAATCGTAAAGAAGAGCTAGAAGGAATAGAAGAGTTCTGAAAACATACTTTATTTCTTGCTAACCAAATAACCCAAATAGTAGCTGCTCTAATCATCTCAACAAGTAACATATCTTTTAATGGAATCGAAGCATCTAACAGCCAGAGATCAGAAATTGAAGTACAATTGAAAGTAAAAGAATTATGTTGAGCAATCCAAGACCAAATTGATTTAGCTAATGAGCAAGTCACAAATAAGTGATCAATTGTTTCGAAAGCACTACAAAAAGGGCAAGATATGTCCCCATGCCACCCTTTCTTTAGCATTTTTTGTTTTATATTTCTACTAATTATCAACATTTCAACATTATCTAAAGTCTCATATAGCAATAAGTAATGCAAAATTGATTAAGGAATTAAAATATTAATATTGAACCAATACAAAGTCCAAATTACTGTTCAAAATATCCCTAATAATATCATAAATTATCTATCTTTTTTCTATTCAAAATAATCTAAGCATCATGGTATAAATAATATTTTTATTAAAAAAAAACTAAGCATCATAACATAAACTATCTATCTTTTTTTATTTAAAATAAAAAACAATACAAACTTCAAAAAAAATTATCCTTAAAAAAATTCAGATTCAATCTTTAAATAAAAGCCTATGTAGCATAGCGTGTAGCGCAAATAGCGGACATTTATTACTGCTATAGCGGTCGTAGCTGAAATAGCACACTTTTATCCCATAGCTTAGCGTTTAATGTTCGAAAATGCTATAGCGCCGCTATTGTGTTGCTATAGCGTGCTATTTAGAACACTGGTACTGATTCATTCTTAATAAGAACATCTGCATGCTTATAATTATAAGAGTAGGGTTCCAATACCTCATGTCTTTCATACCTCATATTTTATATCTTTGTTTTCAAGGTCTAAATTGCTGATATAAATGGTTCAACATGACATCCATACTTATATATGCGTGGGGATAAAATTTTATAATTTTTTGAATTTTTTACTATTTTTTATGAGAGGTGCAAAATCATTATTTTTGAACGGTTCAAAAACATTGATTTTGTACCTATCTTAAAAAATAGTAAATAATTTTCAAAAATTATAAAATTTCATCACCATACATATTTTAGTATGAATATTATGTTGAGCTGTTTGAATTAACAATTTAAATCTTAGAAAGGAAGATATAAAGAAGATATAAAATATAAAGTATGATAAAATATGAAAGATATAAAGTATTGAAAGTCTCCTCTTAATAAAATATAATTTATTTTTTGTCGCACGAGCAACACTCGTAATTATCTTCATCTAGACAATTGAGCGCTTGTGGCAGATCAAAATTCAAGAGGGAATATTGTTGGGTTTTCAGGCCCAGATAGGCCCAATTATGAATAGGTATGATGGGGCTGATTAGGATATCCAACAAATTCAATTCAGCGCTAACCATTCAAATTCTATACAAAACCGCAATAAAGAATGACTCGGTAAACGGAAGCAATGCATCTCTTCTATTGCCACAGTTACTTTCAAGCTTCCGATAATGCAGTAATACCAGTGTTCTAAATAGCTCTGCTTTTTTAGACCATAAAAACTACGCTATGAGATAAAAGTGCGCTATCTCAGCTACGGCTGCTATAGCTGTAATAGCTGACCGTTTTTACCGCTACGCGCTATGTGCTATTGCTACCGCTATGCTACATTACTTTTTTTGCAATTTATATAGACTGCTATAATAAGTATGCTAAACCGAACTATATACTTTTGTTTCTATTTGTGATTTAGTCTCTCATTCTATATCGGAAAATATTCAAATATTAATTCTTCCTTTTATTTTCTCTACGTCTAGTATTCACTTGTAAAATTATCGCCGTTCGTTTCATTGGAAGCTTATTTTAATTATTATAATATATAAAATATTCAAATAGGTATACTGACTTAATTTATTTTACTTATAAAACTAATTGCTCTTCGTCTATTATAATCTGTAATACTATGAAGTATGAACTATTAAATAATGTTACCTTGTATATCATTTTTTTCTTCTTATTTGCATGATTGAAAAAAAAAAATATAGACTTAGATTAGTTACCATTTAGTTATTATCTCAATTCTCCAATATTAATCATGTTGATAATTAGTAGAAATATATACTATAAATTTTGAAAATTAAAAAAAACTATGTATGAAAGTTTCCGCTATAGCTGCGCTATTCGCTATGGCCTTTTTTTTTCATCTCCCCGCTACGCCGCTATAATCCCTATTTAGAACCTTGAGTAATACACTAGGACCGGAACTAGAACATTTAGTTAAAGAATACTGAAACATAAAATATTTAATTATTAATTTGTAGTTAGTGGATTTGAACTCAAAATCTCTCACGTACAAAATAGAATCTTGAGCACTAAATTACAAGCACACATTTAATACTCTATAAAGGGGGATTATATAAAAACTTTAAAAAAATGAAAATTCAATTAAATTTTAATCTACATGATTAAAATTTCAAAATAGTTAGCATTTCCTGAACTAAAATCTGCTCCTTTGAGCACTACAGAGCTTTACATTTTACATTTTGAAACCGTTAACAAATTTAAGTGTTTTTCATTTTTATTATGAAGAACGGGGTTTTATATCGAAGGGATTGAAAAGGTCATTTTCATCCACAACAAACATGAAAATTATTTAAATAGCTCATAAATGAGATAATGTAATGGGTGTGTATAAAGCCTTTTCAAAATAAGTCGAAATATATGTTGAAATATATGTAATGAGATAATGTAAGGAGGACATGATAATTTAAGTTGCCATGTCGAAATATATGTTGTTAATTTGACATTTTAAAATGTTCGAATATTCGAAAGTCAGATAAATTAATAGATACAATAGAGGATTAAATACCTAGTAATAATTATAATATTCTTATTTGTATTCAGACTAATTTGTAAAACTTAAAAAGATAAATGTTGAATATGTAAAAGTGCAAACTAAAAAAAAAGGAGGCAACGTTGAAACAAGGGAGATAGGAGTAGGTCCGATGGGCACCGGACCAACTTTTAGGTTCAATTAGCTTTATCACTATACGATTAGTATTAAGATTAGTGCGCACATAAATTGAAATAGACTTGCATGGATTTTAATGTACTTAGCATGGATCTTGATGCAATAAAATGATCATTTCAACCAAAGTAGGTCCAATGGTCATCAGACCTACTTTGAATTTGAAACAAAGGTGGCTCAACGTCAAAGAATGGAAAAAAAAAATTTAGTGTCTGTTGTTTAAAATGGCGGACACATTTTGGTGTTCGTCGTTTTGAACTGTGGACTTGTCCATTTTGGTCCGCAGTTTTGATTGGCGGACATGACAGATTTAGAATTTAAAAAAAAAATTGGTTTTTTTTTTAATATGGTATAAATAAAAATTTCGGTATTTATGGGACGATTCCAAAGTTAAAACCACACAAAGTAGGATAAACAGGAGTCCGGTGGTCATTGAACAAAATTTGGTCTGGGGGATGCCTAAGCCGTTTGATTAACGGGTTAACATTTACCGAATCCGTTAATCTAATTTTCACCCCTTAATCGGACGGTAGAGATATCTGTAGGACCGGATCAGTTCTTGGTCCAATGGGAACCTGATCCCCCTTCCCCCATGCTTTAAAGGGAATTCCGTATTTCTTTCAGCTTTTTTTTCCTTTTCTTTTTTTCTTTTAATCAAACTTAATTCGGTCTACTTCGGTGCCTGCGTGTCCAAGTTAAGAGAGAGAGAGGGGGAGAGAGAGAGAAGAATAATGGCCGAGGTAGCAACTGAAGGAAGATGGAAAGATGTCGACATGTTGCTATCTCGCCATGGAAACCTTGTCTCTGCTGGATTCGATCCCCGTCCCAATGTCAGCTCTCTTTCCCTTTTCTTCTTCGCTCTCCGCTCTGCCCCCATTGATCTCTAATTAGAGGGTTTAAGGTTTATAGATTTGGCTGTTATTTGGATTTTGGAGTTTGGTTGGTTTCAGTATGGATCTGGTAGTACTTTTAGTGTACAATTTTGTTAGGGTAAATGCACACTAGTGGGCCAATTCAGAATTGTTTTCGTGAAATATTTTATGATTATTTTCCAGGATTTACATATACAAAACATATCACTGTCAAGAGGGAAACCTGTATCAAAGTATTTTGATTTCAAATAAAAAATAAATTCTATAGGAAAATTTCCATTATAATTATATCCATTTGCAAAACAAGAATTAGGATCGGATTCGCTTGCACTATATATATCAAAGAGCATATGATAAGGGTGTATTTAGTGCATCAATCACACTAAAAAACCTTAAAATGACAAAATAATGCAGTTGAGAGAGGATATAGGAGAGTATGTAAAAGTACTAGTGGTTGGAGCTGGCGGACTTGGCTGTGAATTACTGAAAGACCTTGCTCTTTCTGGTTTCAAAAACATCGATGTCATTGACATGGATACCATTGAAGTCTCCAATCTAAATCGTCAATTCCTCTTCAGGTATGACTTTCTTTCTTCCTTTTCTCTTTTGTTTTGAAGAAACTTCAAGTTAAAATTAATTTGAGTACCAATGTTCTGAGATTATTTGGTTTGGTCCTGGATGAGTTGTGTCAAGTGTTGACATACTGCCTGGTTCTAGCACTGGAAAAAACTGTTTCAACAAGGTTGTTAGTTTGTTAACAGGGATTAAATAAGTTGGTTTTTAATGTCCTTCAGCTGTGGCCTTGAAATTAACCTCAGCTAAGCATGACAAACGACTCGAACTTCAACTAAGCACCTAACAAGCAACTCAAATGTTTTAAAATAATAAAATTGTGATATGGTCTCTACTAAATCCATACTGATCCATACCACCTGTTCAATAGCTACTGCGGTTCATAGTTTTATGGTTATGTGCTCTTGATTTTCTTATTGTAACAACAGGCTTCAAGATGTGGGGAAGTCGAAGGCTGAGGTAGCTGCAAAACGGGTAATGGAACGGGTCAGTGGTGTCAATATTGTACCACACTTTGGGAGAATAGAAGATAAAGAACTCGACTTCTATAGCAACTTTGACATAATTGTGCTGGGCCTTGATTCAATTGAGGCTAGGAGTTATATAAATTCGGTTGCTTGTGGTTTTCTTGGTAATTTATAATCCATTTCATTACTTGTATAATAAATCCTACCAGGATAAAATTTGATGTTGTATCTGATTTTTTTTATCTTTTCTTTACATGTTCGGTGTTTAGTGGGGTTAGGATAAACTAAGCTAAATTTGACTAACTTTAGGAAAAGAAGGCATAAGTTGTGCAATTAAGAAGTGGCCAATCGAAAGTGGAGTATAGTCATCCTTAACTGTGAAGTTGGGTCTAGTTGCGATTAATTGGATTAAGTTATCGCTCATGTTAGGGATAGTTACAGCTTAAATAGTTAAAGTGGCTTACAAATTGAGTCGTGCATTCTTTCCTTCATGTGATTGAGAGTTATTTGAAAGCTTAATTGCACAATTGAGGTTTAGTTGGTTGAACTGTGCTGAGGACAGGTAAGGGCTGAATTGCACGATTAGGGTTTGTGAGGCTAAATTAAGCTAACTTGTGCATGCCAAATGAGCTATAATTGGCTCGATGTTTAATTGGGTTAAATCTGGCTTAAGTGAACAAACTTTTGGCAAAATGTCTGCATACTCAGTTTAAATTGCAGACCTTTCTTCAAAGCAGCAGTGATATTGAATACTATTCACATTGAAAGTTTTCCATTTTTTTTTCCTAATTTTAGTTTTTCAATTGTTCTTACATTGCCAGAGTATGATGCTGATGACAACCCAGTACCAGAGACAATGAAGCCGATCGTAGATGGTGGTACTGAGGGATTCAAGGGGCATGCTAGAGTGATTATGCCTGGTACCACCCCATGTTTTGAGTGCAACATATGGCTATTCCCACCTCAGGTCAAGTTTCCTTTGTGTACACTTGCAGAGACGCCTAGAACCCCTGCACATTGTATCGAGTACGCCCATCTCATCAAATGGGATGAGGTATGTTACCTTATCTTTCAACTGTGTTTTCAGCTCAAAATCTTACTTCTTTTTTTTTTTTTTTGGTTTATCTTGGCAACCAATTTGGATATATTGTCCCTTCATGTTCTGTGCTTCATGCACCAAGGCCTCTTTAAAAACTAATAATATTATTGCAAAACCAGTCAAAAAATCATAATTAAACACATTTCTACTGTTAAGCACCCAAAATATTGGTAATAATCAGAAATTCATCATAATAATGTTTTTGGTTAATTTTGAAGTTTGATGGAAGCCTTAATTATGAAATTTGCATTTTTTTGCTTCCATTATACAGGCGCATAGTGGGAAAGCTTTTGATGCCGATAATCCTGATCACATGCAGTGGGTCTACGATGAGGTCCCTTTCTTCATTTTTTACCGTTGTCTGATTTTATTTATTGAATTCACTGTTACTCTCTCCATTCTTGCTTCTAATTCTAGTTATGTTCTTGTCATACAGGCCTTAAAGAGGGCTGAGCTTTTCGGTATTCCTGGAGTAACCTATTCGTTGACCCAGGTATACTAAACTTATTTTCGGATGCTAGTTTTATTTTCTGTGATGTACAGCAGTGCACTTCCAGTACTTCTTCATAGGTACCAGTGCTTGACTAAACCGGTACAGTTTTCAGTTAAAGGACTGAAATGCTTGCTTGAATTACTTATAAACAGGGTGTCGTTAAGAATATAATACCGGCCATAGCTTCTACAAATGCAATTGTATCAGCTGCATGTGCGTTGGAAGCTTTGAAGATTGTCTCTGGCTGTAGCAAAACTTTATCCAATTACATGACGTAAGTGTGTTTCTATTTTTGAAACTTGTATGAGATCACTTGTTTAAGCTCCACAAATTTGGACAAAAACAAATAACAAAAACAATTTTCTCCTTCCTTGGCCTGTACTACTCTGTATATAATGCACTAGTATTGGACCTTAATGGTACAGAATCGTGATTTAGTTCTCTGAATCTGCGACAGCAATTGAATATCTTGTATTAATTCCAAAAGGTTTCCTTTTTATTTTCTTACGTCAATGCTACTGTTATTTTAGTTACAATGGTCAAGAAGGAACTCATATAAAAGTAACAGATTTCTTTAGAGAGACAGACTGCCTGGTATGTGGGCCCGGTACTCTCATCGAGATTGAACCTTCTGTCACTCTTGCTGAGGTAAAAGTGTTCTTGTTATTGTCTATTTAAGGAAAACTAACCTTGCAAAAACTTAGGGCCTGTTCGGCGGGCCATTGGGAATGGGTATGGGTACGGGAATTGAACTAAAAATTACTGTTCACATGGGGAAAAAAAATTCAGTTGACCGCGGGAACAGTGATGCGGCCGAACATGCCCAAGGAGATCATGTAATTTTATAAAGCATGGGAATTTCTTGTCTTTTTAAATTTCGTTCCCATATTCTCCATAATTTCCTATACTGCCCCTCACTCGAGTAAGTTGGAAACGAGCACATTTTTTATTTTATCTTGTTACTGATAGAGAATAAGTTGGAGAGACACAGGTAGTGTGTATTCTATTTAATGGTGCTACACAAGATATTTTGACCTCCTGCATAACCAAAATATTGGACTTCATATCAAAAGAAAATGACCACCCGAGACTACTTTTTATTATTTATTCCTCTATTGTATCAGATATATCTTCTCATTTAGTATCCGATTTCTGTGGTACTGTGACTTCTTTGATCTTAAGAATAGTTGTTCGGTAGTTCTGGAGTCATTCTTCACATTATGTAGGTACCTTTTTAAACATACTATGGTGTTTATGCTAATTTTTTTTTTCACTTCAGTTCATAGAACAATTGGAGAAACACCCTGATGTACTCATGTTGAAAGCTAGTGTCACCCATCGAGGCAACAATCTTTACATGCAAGCACCTCCAGTTCTAGAGGAGATGACACGTTCTAACCTCAATCTTGCATTGTACGACCTACTTGGCAAGGTGGCAAAAGATAAAGTACACGTGAGCGGCATGATAGAGAAGAATGGAAAGAGGAGCTCCTCTCTTAGGAAATTGCGGGTTTCTTTCAAAGGGATCAGTGCAGAGCCCACTGACATGGATACCCGATGATTTGTGCTAGAGAAAATACAACCAATTTTTGAAAATAACTTTATGGGTTTTCTGGAATTGAATCCCTTGTAACTCTTAGCAAATTTTCACTTTTTATATATTTCCAGCTACTGTCTATCAAGTTTAGTATTTTGATGGGACTGGTTTTATTTAACTAGTTTTGGGTTGTTGATGATGAGATAGGGATTGATACAGGTTGAAGTGTTTTCAGCAGATCTCAAATGCTGACGGGCATTGATCAAGCAAAGAAAGAAACGACCTAGTTCTTTTCTTAATTAACTTTAAATCAATATTATCATCCTCCAAGCCAGTTAAGGGAGTAAACATTTTTTTTTTCAAGTCAGTGAGGACTCCATATTTCCACCGTTATGCAAGAAGAATGGCATCAGCAAAGCAGAAGAGTAATAGCTTGGGGTGACCCCCTAGAAACTGCTTTAGTGGTTCTCCATACACCCAGAAGACTGCTGCTGTTGCTTTCTTTGCTTCTCATGTCTAACCATGGCAACAAATGCACCGGCATGAGAAAATATGCCATGAAGCTATGGCGAATACACAATGAGCGGACACGTGGCAACATGTTTAGTGCATACGTGGTTAGAGTATGACACCCAGATTGCAGAACAGGCATAATAATCTAAATTTAATGGGTGGCCTCTGTGTCTCTGTGACCAAATTGTCCGTCTCTATTGCAACAATGGCAGCTTAGAAATTGCTTCCAATAAATGGAAATCCCTAGGAGAAGGTGAAAAATATAGATAATCTTATCAAGATTCCAATGAAAAATGTGGGAATATGTCAGGAATAAAATAAGCAAATGATATTGGTAAATAATTTGTTTGTACCTAGCTGGTAGTATTTATAAGAGGCAAACATATTCACTAGTTAGGTTTGACTTTCAACCCAACTATAGTAGCTTATAGGGTAAGAACTCGTACAAGAAGTATAGGATTGATAATTATAAAACTGTGCATGAAAATTTTCTGATCATTTATTTAATTGCATAAATTGTTTATAATGATGATAAGACTTATTTATGCAACATTTCTAGTATTATTAAATTAGTAATTTACATTTTTTAAACAATGAGATGATCCAATATAAATATTTTGAGAGCATCTAACTATCCCTAGTTTATTTTTCCATTCATCCCTTAGTCATTAACTACCAGAAGGGCCGCTCATTAATTGGGATACCACTAACTACTTGGGGGACGTCTAATATTTGGTAGATTTTACAACTGACGCGCGCAAATATGAATACTTATGTGAGTAAGTGTTAATATATAATATATCAAGTATTCATACTTAAGATACTAAATTTTTCGAAAAAAAAAAAGAAACTGGACATATTATCACACACCCATCTTTTATACGTTTCTAGAAGTGGATTTTATTTTTCTCTATTCAATCTCGCCAATATTTCTGACGATATGTGAGAAATTTCACGAATCTAAAACCACGAACGTTTTCTACGTAATTTTTTCTTTCAAATAAGATCCATAACATACTTTCGGATTGTCCGTCGCACAAGTATTCATACCTCGTCGTGCAAATATTCATACCTCAGAGTGCAAATATTCATACATCGTCGAGCAAGTATTCATACCTCATTAATTGAGGGACTACTAACTACTTGGAGGACGGCCTAATATTCAATAGATTTTACAACTGACGCGCACAAATATAGACACCTATGTGCAAGTGTTGATATATAATATATTAAGTATTCACACTTAAGATATCAAATTTTTCAAAAAAAATGGACATTTCATCAAACACCCATCTTTACACATTTTTGGGAGTGAGTTTCTTTTTCTCTGTTCAATCTCGCCAATGTTTCTGACGATCTATGAGAAATTTTGCAAATCTAAAATCACAAACTTCTTCTATGAAATATTTTCTTTCAAATAAGATCCATGATAACATACTTTCGGATTGTCCGTTGCTTAAGTATCATATCTTGTCGTCCAAATATTAATGCATTGTCGAATAAGTATTCATACCTCATTAATTGGGGAGCCACTAACTACTTAGGAGACTGCCTAATATTTGATAGATTTTACAACTGGCGTGTGCAAATATGGATACCTATGTGCGCAAGTGTCAATATATAATATATCAAATATTCATACTTAAGATACCAAATTTTTCGAAAAAAAGTTAGACGTGTCATCACACACCCATCTTTTACAAGTTTTTGGAAGTGGTTTTTTTTTTCGCCGTTCAGTCTCGTCAATATTTCTGACGATATGTGAGAAATTTTGCAAATCTAAAATCACAATCATTTTCTACATAATTTTTTTTCTTTCAAATAAGATCCACGACGACATACTTTTGGATTGTCCGTCGCACAAATATATATTCATAAATCGTCATGCAAGTGTTCATATCTCGTCGTGCAAATATTCATACATCGGCGAATCAGATCTAAACCCTTTAAGAGAGATTGAAGGGAGATTGAGAATTGATAGGAGGAAAGGAAAGCCTAGAACTTGAAGTAAAGGGGAAACACTCTTTCTATATTTGTCTCCTTTAAAATTTTCTGATTCTAATTTATTGAGCTTAAGGAATTTTTAAAAGATAGGACAAATAGTAGAGACCACATTAGTTTAGGGTGATGATATTAAAACAACTCAATTTTTTATTAACACAACATTATCAAAATAGTTTACTATAATCACAATTTTATCCTTCATTAAGTGTTTCCTTTAAAAATTGATTCTCTCTCATATATTATTATATAATTTTTCCTTAAGAGTTATGTTTTATAAAGTACGTTATTTTGTTTAAAATATATATTTCTCTCTCATATATTATTTTAAAATTTGTTCCTTAAAAGTTACTATAAAATCTGTTACTAAACATTATGTTATAAAAAAAATAAGTGTTCATTATTTATTTTAATCAAATCTTTGAGATTTTTTAAGAGAATTACAACATTGAATGATTTTATTATATTATTAAATCTATCAACAATATATTATATTATTAACTTTTTTTTTTGTAAATTTAAATTCTTTTGATATTGTGATACACTCGTTTTAATATATAATATATTCCAACTCAAATAAATTTTTTAATTTTATATTTTTTCGCTCAATTTTAGTACTTATAATCTATCTGTCTATTTTAATTAAAAATATTAGGAACTGTTTGTATTGATGTTTTGTAATTAATTTATATTTGTTAATTGAATAGATGGATCAATTTTCTAATTTTCCATAATGTAATTAATATAGCGATCATTTATTAATTATTTGATTTTCATGATTGCTAGATATTTTGTTCCTTTATTATATTTCACATTCACAATAAATAATTTGATTTTCATGATTGCTAGATATTTTTTTCCTTTATTATATTTCACATTCATGTAAAATCAAAAGTTACAGAATTTCGTTGAATTTTGCTGGAAGAAAATCTTGAAAATCAAGTTTTGAATAATGCAAATGAAAGCAATCAATTTCTTATTATTGTAATTTTTTTCAAACTTTAAATTAAGAAATTGATTGCTTTCATTTGCATTATTCAAAACTTGAATTTCAAGATTTTCTTCCAGCAAAATTCAACGAAATTCTGTAACTTTTGATTTTACATGAATGTGAAATATAATAAAGGAAAAAAATATCTAGCAATCATGAAAATCAAATCATTTATTGTGAATGTGAAGTATAATAAAGGAACAAAATATCTAGCAATTATGAAAATCAAATAATTAATAAATGATCGCTATATTAATTACATTATGGAAAAATATGGTAGTTAGGAAGATATTTAATGAGGTTAAAATTGTCCATACATTGAATTTTTTAAAGATGTTGTGTTAATATCAATTTGTGTGGTGTCAGTATGCCTACCCATTAGTTTGTTAGAAAAAAGTTGCGCGTTGATTGGGATATGGGGGACAAATGGGGGATAGGAGATGGAGAAAAAAAAAAAAATTATCCGAATATTTTTTGTTATACTTGTGATATTATTAACATATCTTAATTTAAAGTTGTATATACATTTTTTCTATTTATGCAAACTATATTATATTCATTATCATTTTATTCAATAATGATTCATTATTTGTTAGTTATTTGTTAATCTTACCATATAAAATTATGATACGAATATGATTAATGTTTAATAATTAAGGTAAAGTATGGATAATGCTAACTTTCAATTGCCATCTCTACTCCCCGGCTGAAAAAGTTAATAACATTTTTTTTATAATTTTTTAAAATAAATGGTACAGATTTAACAAAAACTATTATCATTTCATAGTTGACTAATGTGGTGTAAATATTTAAAAATAAATAAATATAGAGGATTAATACTGCGAATAGAAATTATTGAGGTGCTTATAAAAATTTCTACATTTTCATGTTTTGACGTTCGAAAAGTGCAATTCATCAACTTTTGCCATTAGTTATACAAAATATATAAATAAATTATTAGACAATCTAATTAGTTCATGTAACATAAATTAAGAAGTTAATTACATAAAAATGTACTTATGAAATTATAAAAATATAATTAAAATATGCCAACCAGAAGATCACTACCAAAAACACATAAATTATTTATACTAGTCAAGTGCCCAAGCATTACTGTGGGAATTGACAACATTAATTTTATACAAGTTTTAACTTGAGATTAGATTCATGAAAATATTTCTTTAAGGAATAACTTTTGTTGAATGCGTTCCTTGGGAGGATGACAAAATTAATTTTAATAAAATTCACATAAACAGGGGCAAAATTATTCAGAACACTAAAATCAATTTTTCCCGGTATAAAGAAAGCAAAGGGAGAAATAATGGAGTTTAATAATCTAACAAGTATTAGCAATCCACTAAACCTTTTAATTAATCTCAACACCAGAGAAAACATTAATTTGTTTAATTTCCGACTTTTACTAAAAAAAACCCACATCAATACAAATTCGCTAAGAAAAAGAGAAGCAATGAAATTTCTAGATCTCATCAATTTCAAGTAAGCTTTGCTAACATGAGTCATAGTAAAATAGGCTTACTCAGTTTTCATAGTTTATCCTGCATTTCTGAAACTCTTGGAGTTTCAAAATTGATTTGGCAATTTCTAAACCAGTTTCAGAAATGTAGATGGATTTCATATTTAGCAATTTTGTTCAATAATTTCTAAATATAAAACTTTTTTAAAACTTTGACATGACAAAATAATTAACTTGTATTTGCTCAATTTTTAATACTGTTTTAATTAAATGCTAATGTGGCAATTAAGAAACTAATTTTAATTTTAGGAATATAGAAATTTAGAAATTCAGACAGTCTAAAATTTTATCAATAGTTATTTAGAAATTCCAAAAATTTCAGAAATATAGATGCTCAGTCGGGTGAGAGCAAAATATTACCGACGGGGAAAAGAGTGATACCCAGTAGGCCAGTATCGCGCTAGATGCGCTGAGAGAGAATAAATGAAAGCACCCAACTATTCACCCTCAATTTCCACAAGATAAATCAACAAGAGAGAAGCCTCTCTGTTGCTTTTGCGAGGAGAAAGAACGAAATTAAAAGAGAGGAGACAGAATGTTTTTTTTGAAATGCTGTGAAGTTGTGAGGGGAAATTGAACTTTTGATTTTTAGATATAACAATTTTAGGATATTTTTTTAGTTAGCTGTGCTACCTCCCCTTTCTCGAGAAGACAGAATGTTAGAAACACCAATCAGGGGCGGATCCAGAATTTTCGTCAGGGGGGCAAAAAAATATCGAATCGGATTTAAATAGCTAATTGGGTTCAAATCCATTAATTAATTAAATACTTAATAAAAAATAATGTTTTAATCTATACTTTTCAATGTTCTGACTTGTAATTTCTGATATTTTAATATATAATTCTAATTATTAATCATAATTGAATAAATTTATTTTAATTTTAACTCTAAAGTTAACCCGAACAACAAATTAGACATCCAGCAGGGAGCAAAAAAATTCCAGGGAGGGGCAGAGTCGATCGAAACGTCCCGACTTGCACTAAAACGCAAAATCCAGAGGTGGGCAGCTGGTTCAACTTGGGTCCGCCCCTGACACCAATCTATAAAGAAAGAAAAGTAAGGGGATAAGCATGGTCCTGCCATGTAGGTCCCTATATAAAATTTTTCAGTTTCAACCTTCTAGTTTTCAATTTTTATAAATCAATCCTAAATGAAACTATTACTCCTTAATATTTTAATTGCTATATATATACTATCCAATCCACTTCATAAAATACTCATACATTGCAATTTATTCAATTTCTGATTATATAAATCTATTATTCTTTTAGTTAATATTATTCGTATTTTGTTACAACATCTCAAGTTCATCATTTCGGATTTTAGGAAACTTGATATGTTTCAAAATTTTCAAACTATTAAGCATATCTTTATTAGTCAAACAAAAGTCTAAATGATCATATTGATAGTAATTAATTTTTAGAGCAACTTAAATATCTTGCTAATATGTTAAAAAAATGCTACTTGTTCTTAATGGAACATATTTAACTGAAAAATATATTCAGACATTTTGTATTTTATTTTCAATCATAAATTCATATACACATTTTTGCATAGTGTTACATTTTTTTTTTTTTTTTTTGATAACTGTTGTCGAGAAACAACAAAGAAAATATCCGATTGACATTTGATTATCCAATTGCCGCTAGATTTATAAAACTTATCTATCTTTTCGAGCGATTTATGCGTTAAACACACTCAACAAAGTTACAGAAATTATTTGCATCCAACAAATAATTTATCCTTTTCATTAACTTCCCGCTATAGATATTGAGAATAAGCTTATGATAAGACATAAAATGAATAAATGAATAATATTGTGTGGATTAATATAGTTTAAATTTATCTTTAACCGAAAACTCTCTCTTTCGCTGTCTAGGATTTGACAGCCGTCACACTCGAATCTCTTCTCCTCCCTCTCTCTCTCTTCATTAAATTCCACCCCTTCTATTCCTTCGTAGTCTTTATTCTCGGAATCGAAAGTGCGGTATCATCATAGTTCAGAACATAGAGTCCATATCTCCATCGGAGTTCAACGGTAAGTAGATTTGGTTGTCGTCAGAGTATGGCAGTGGTCGAAAAAACGGATCCGGTTGTGGATCGAGATAGCGTTAGAATGATCAATATCTCGATTAGAGCGCGATAGTGAATAGATCTGGTAGTTGTCGTAGTGCGGCGGCAGTCGAAAAAATGAAGTGAGATGAAGATTAAAGAATTAGAGTGATTAAGAGATAATTAAAATATCAGAGTAACTTAGAGAATTTTATGAGAATAAAAAAGTAGATTTAGAAAATGCGATCATTTGACAAATTGTAAATATATTTTTTATCAATGAAATTGTTAATAGGCATTTAAAGTCACTGAATTTTAAAAAAAGAGGAGGATTCAAATGCACCATAGTTTTGTACTCCAATTATGCTCCACATCTTTATCTCCGTTTTTAAAATCCGAATAGTCGATCCAAACTGCTCAAAATAATTATTACAATATAATATGTTTGGAGACCAAATTTTACATTTTTTAGAATTTGTTTACTATTTTTTTTATAGGTACAATATAACTTTTTTGGATGGTCCAGAATCTCCTGAAAACTGAGATTTTGTACTTATAAAAAAAATAGTAAACAAATTCTAAAAAATGTAAAATTTGGTCTCCAAACATATTTTATTGTAATAATTATTTTGAGCGGTTCGGATCCACTGTTCGGGTTTTAAAAACAGAGATAAAAACGTGGAGCATAATTGGAGTACAAAACCATTGTGCATTTGAACCATCTTCTTAAAAAAATATAGTTCAAATTTAATGACCTAAGGAAATTCAATTATACAAGAATCAAACAATAGAGAGATTAACCAATGTATTTGCTACCAATATAAATGTCATTTGTTATAACAGAAACAAAACTGACGAATAATTCAATATGGTAAAGCTTCGGATTCCGACATTTTTATAAACATCCTACGTTAAATAAAAATTTCGAAATGTACCCACTATTAGACAGAAATTAAATGCTCAATAATTATTCGGTTTCCAAATTTTTCAAAACCAGCCAAGCTCTTTTTTCTTCATAAAATACTTTTTTTTAAAAGTTTTTTATTAAAATATTAGAAATACTTTTTATATTTCTTTAAAAATAGATAAAATATTATATAAAAAGAGTTTATAAGTGGCCGATTTGAACATTTTTATAATGTCTGTCAAGAGTAGGGCTGCACAAAAAATTCGTAGTTCGTAATTCGATTCAAGTTTGATTCGAAAAAGTTCGTAAAAATTTCGATTCGAAATAGTTCGAAATTAATTCAAACCAAACTCAAACTGGACCTGGTTCGTTCGAAATAGGTTCGCAAACTATTCTAGTTCGAATCTCAAAGTAACGTGAACCGTTGATTTTCGCTGATAACTTATGTTCGCTGATGACTTAAAAGTTAAAACATAAGATCGCACAGCCATAAGTCATACCTCGTAAGTCGTAATCCTCACTCTCAGTTTTGAAACCTTAAACGACTTTCACCTCTCGCTTTCAGCGACTACGATCACTCTTTCTTGTCGTAAAAAAGTTCGTAAAAGATTCGAAATTGAGTTAGTAAAAAATTCGATTCGAAATTAATTCAAATCAAACTTAGTTCGAAATTAATTCAAATCAAACTCAAACTGAGGTAAGTTCGATTCGGTTCGATTCGTTTGTAGGCTCAACTCAAGAGCACATTTTGAATTTTTTTATTTAACGTAGGATATTAATAAAAGTGTCGGCTCCATATTCTACCCCATAAAGTGGGGTCCAAGGTTTCAAAGCGTAGTTGGTAGTAAGTGGACTTGGTCCTCACCTTCTCTCAGTAACTACCCAAACTTGACCAGCTCTATTAAACCAATGGTAAGAGTGTACAATTTAGAGACTTCCATCAATAAATTCCACATGAAAATTTCTTAATGGATTCCGCAATCACTATTTTACCTCCAACTCCGCTTCTCGCAGAAGATGTCGTGCCAAACCGGATTTGTTTATATATTTATGAATTTTATAAGTTCCGGGTCAAAAACATAAAATTTATGATAGTTTATTCAATATGTATATGGGTCTATATAATTCATCAATGTGTCTCCATTGGGGCAGCAACAACTACGCACTTGTAAAAGCACCACACACATATATCAGGTGTTTGTTAAAATGCCTCAACGAGCTATCAAGTATGCAGTGGTCCGTACTTTTCTCAACAACTCCTCTCTCCATAGCAATATGTACATATTCACTATACTATTAACATTTCTTTTCTAAAACTCAGGTAGATGCATTCACTGCTGAGGCTTTCAAGGGAAACCCGGCAGCAGTGTGTCTGTTGGAAGAGAATACTGAGGTCGACAAAAAATGGATGCTATCGGTTGCCAAAGAGTTCAACACTCCTATCACTGCCTTCCTTTCTCGACATGTTTCAGATGCACATGATGATAATGCTCCTTGGTTTCGTATCTGGTGGTCTACCCCAGCTGTTGAGGTATGTTAAGCAAAATACTTATATATGCTTCTTTATCTTTGTTGCTGGGTTATTAGACATTACCTGCCAGTAAATGGACACTCATGTATTGACAGAATCATACCTGAAACCCTATTCCGAATGATGACATTTGTGTAGAATTTCATTAGGCTCCAATATATATATTATTTTATCTAAAACGAGGGGAAAATTGCCCATTTGTATTAAACAGGGAGGTCATAATTACACCCCCGTATACAGTATCATCTAGGACTAAACTTCATCTCAAAAATCCCATAGCCTATGAACACACAAGGGGTAGTGATCTAAGCCTTGGCCTCCTTGATCAGACATTTAGTCCCATATTAACATTCACATCTAAACCCTAATCGCCTGGATACCCTTTAACCCCAAAAACACTGGCACACACACCAGTAGAACCAAGTACCCAGCAGTTAGTAGTAACAACAGCTTATTACAAAACATCTACTTCACTAAGTAAGAAGCTAGATTATCACATAAAGTAACTAAAAGCATGCACACAAGCAACACCAAGCATCAGCACCATCTCCACTAGCTTCGTCCCCTTCATCACCCATTGTCAGATAAGTTGCCCCATAAGCCACCTCCTGCAGGAGGATGCTCTCCATCTCTGCAGGAATCCAGTTTTGAGTTGCAAGAGCAATCCCTTAACATTGCCTAGCCAATATCGAAGCAAAGATATAATGAGAAAATTCAAGTTTCTATTAATTTTAACAGATGCACCAGTACAGCAAATTTCATACCTCTGTTTCCGTAAAGTCAAACATACAACGCTAACCACTATCAGAGAAAACATTTCTAAGTATCCCTGAAAGTCTAAGAATACTGTACTATATCACTGAAAGAAGACCAGGTATTGAATAAGTCTTGGCAACTACCCATCCTGAGCAACCCCTTCTTTAACATTTCTAAGTATCCCTCCAATATGGCAATATACCTATGAAACTTTCATTCAGCTTTCACCAAATGCTTTGTGTGCACTGAGGGATTAATGTTATGTATTAATTGGAGCAATCAAGAAAGAACATGATGCACATGTTATTGTTCAATGATGAACCACCGACTCTGGAGAAGCCTCAGGAACTATCTGAGTTGCTCATTTATATATGGTTAGAGGCTAACCGGTGTTTGCCCACTGTAGAGATTCCACTGAGTTGCCCATGTGATACCACTATCCCTGTGTATCTTGCCCAGTTTCACGGTGTAAACACCTAGATCCCCATGCCGGTGGATTGCTATGATTACATGAAGTAGGTGAAGAAACCAGAACTACTACGAGGCCATACCACTGGAATTCAACACCTGTCTTCATCTCTCTTTTGGGTGCACAATGAACCAAAGAGGCCATACCACTGGATCTGCCTCTCTCTGATAAACAATGGTCAGGGCAATTAAGCCAGGTATTTTGGGAAAGAAATGCCATCATTCATCTTGCATGATACTGGTATATACCAGCTGGAATATAATGTTCCTGAGCCCCATTATTGTCTTTGTACAATCAACATAGTACTATACTATATACTGCAATAACACTTTGCTTTTTCCTAGGTTGATCTCTGTGGGCATGGAACAGTAGCAGCAACACATTTCCTGTTCACATCAAACCTTGTAAAGCATGATATCATCAACTTTGTTGCGAATATTGGAATTGTAACTGCCAAGAAAATATCTAAAGCAGATACATTGAAAGATGCTGAGGAGAAGTTCTTTGTTGAATTAGACTTCCCTGTAGTTCCTATGATTGAAGGTGGTGCACTTGAACCATCACTTCCTGAGACTCTGAATGGTGTGTCTGTTGTTAGTTTTCAGAAAACATCTGCTGGTGACCTTATGGTACTTCGATTTATGTTATTTATAGTAGTTTCGATTTCCTATATTTTTGTACTTCTATTGTTCTTTTCAGTTGATTAGATGATTAAGCATTATCTTGGAATTTTATCTCAGATAGAGCTCTCTTCTGGAAATGAAGTTGAGATGTTGCAACCAAATTTTGAGGAAATTAAGAAATGTGAGGAAAGAGCAGTTATAGTTACAGGACCAGCTCCTGCCGGGTCAGAATTTGACTTTTTCACGCGAGTCTTCTGCCCCAAATTTGGATTTGATGAGGTCTTACTTTTTTTTTGATATATAATTTATATGTCTTTCAATTATATGGCTGTGCACTTAGATCCCATGCTATCATGCGTTCGGTATTTAATGTCTGTTATTCTCTATGTAGGACCATGTGTGTGGGAGTGTGCACTGCGCCCTGGCACCATTGTGGAAGAAAAAGCTGAATAAGCAAAGTTTTACTTCTTTCATGGTACTCCATACATTAACTGTCTAACTTGTGTATTACTTCATATGATACAATGGGGTATATTCATCAAAATGTCAACCAAAGTTTGAAATATGCACTGGACGCATTTATAATAATTTTGTATTTTCAGGCTTCGCCAAGGAGTGGTGTGTTGTATGTGGAATTGGAAGAGAAATCTCAGAGAGTGTGCATCCGTGGTGAGGCAGTGACTATTATGCTTGGAACCCTGCTTGTTTAATGATTTTAATTTACCAAGTTTGTTTCTAAGACAAATTGAATGATTGTTGCCCAATAATTCATAGTTCTGGTAATGGGGATTATTTTATTTTCTGATTAATGTTTCTGAAATAATTGCATATTTTGTTAACATGTTAATAAAGAGGTTATGAGTTGCATAATGCCCCATTGGGCATCTCTTATCAAAACTTGGAACCATTATTCCTTTATAACTCATTTAAGTTTGTGGAGGTTAACTTGTCTGGGCTTGTGTGGTACATGAATGTCCCGAATTACTGTTCTGTTAAGAGTTCAATTGAATGTATATATAACCGTGTTATCCCAAAATTAGTAGCTAGTGTCTGTAATTTAGCATGTAGTACTAAACTACTAATTAGCTTCCTAAGACCCAAGTACTAACAAACGATGCGTTAAAAAAATGTCATGTATAGTATATTTTTGTCACTTATTTCTAGAGATAAATCACTTTTTGCTTCTTTGCTACTGGTCCTTGGGGTGCAAATGACATACAAAGCAAAATAATGAAAAGAAAGAAGAAAAAAAAAAAAAAAAATCAATTTTAGAATAATATTAGTTGACCCGTCAAAAAATTAGCTGGGTTGGTTATCTGGGATTATGTTTATTACAACTGCAAATAGATAACAAATGTCTGCTCAGTGCTCACAATTGGTTATACTGTTCTCTTAAAAATAAAATAAAATATTAACACTAAAAAAACAAATTGAAACTAATAATACATGAGAATAGGAATCTGTTTATTAATCTTTCTTCTCCCTTTGTGAACATCACATCTCTTCCTCCCCACAGCAGGGGGTTCTTACAAATGGACCCATCAATTTCGCTAATTGCACTGCAAACACTTACCAATGCTGTTTACTAATCTCTCCTTTCTTGTTTCGACTCTTCTTCTACCTTTGTGGTCTTCACACCTATTTCTCCCTTGCAAGGGCCTGTTTGCACATACACCCCCATCTACAAGGGCAATTCCACAAATATTTTCAATTGGAGTCGTTCTGTGAGAAGTATCAGTTTCAGGGATGTACTTGAGGCCAAGATTTACCAATTTTGCGAACCTCTGACACCATATATATACTTGTCAAATAAAACACTTCTGTCGATTCTCACTCCAACCTGTTTTTCATAAAACATCTTCTTCAAGTTTTGAATTTTTGAAAGATGGAAAAATATGATACCCAAATTACAGATGAGCATAAAATTCTCTGCAAATTGCAATATGGGCACTAAATTTAGTCGGTGGCCCCGAAATTTTTATTAATTATTCAAAATTAATAAATAATTTACAAATCTACACTGAAATTAAATTTCCGGTTCTAGATAGTCCGAAACAAGAGATTAAATTTCCTGTTTGCAAAACTAGAAATTTAATTCCCAGTTCTAAGTTTTTTTCTTATAGAAATATTTATAATTTATTTATTTTTTGTATTGAAATATTATGAATATTATATATATTTCTTTAAAAATAGATGAAATACTATATAATTTGATTTATTGGAAAGACTCAACAAATAACCCGGATCAACATTTTTTAGATCGGATTTTTTGCGGCTGCAAGAAAAATTAAAATATTTCTTTGTGTGTTATTGGAAAAAATAAAAATATTTTAAATCTGAGTTATCGATCCCGGTTCAAAAGTCACTTCTAGGTAAATACAGAAAATATTTGAATTCTTCTATTAAAAAAAAATAAAAAATTGAGAGAGTTCCCCTACAAAATCTGACAATTCTCTGACACAAAAAATGTTTCATTTTCTTGAAACCGGAAATTTAATTTTCGGTTTGGAAATTTTTTTAATTTCAGCGCTGAAGGTGTAAATTTGTAAATTATTTATTAATTTTGGATATTAATCAAAATTTCGGTCGGTGACCTCATGAACAATTTTTTTTTTGTCTCTAATGCAACAATGGTGGCTTAGAAATCGCTTCCAACAAATGAAAATCCATAAGAGAACAAGGTGCAAAATATAGATAATCTTATCAAGATTCAAATTAAAATGTTGGAATATGTCAGAATTAAGCAATGGATATTGGTAAATGATTTGTTCACGGAATGATAACTAGCTAGTTGTATTTATAAATTATAAGAGGCACACATATTCATGTGTTGGGATGACTTTCAAGCCAACTAGTAGTTCATAACTAGGGTATAAGAATACTTACAAGAAGAACTTGATATTAGTTTATTTAGGATAAGAACAAGAGATATATTGCTTATTAAATTAAAATACAAGATAATATTTTTTAATATTTATTGAAGTGCATAAATTCTTTACAATGTTGTTAAGGTTAAAGTGTCAGTAATTGTCAATTTAGTTGGTGCAGGAGTGCATCACACCCGAGGGAGCAGCTTGGGTCCGATGCCCATCGGACTCAAACTAGATCTGATAGGTTCTACCACCGTCTGATCGCTTTAAGATCCATGTGCTATGCCTTAATATCTGTGCGTGTTTGTTTTAATATACGTGTGCATGGATCTTAAAACGAATCGGATGGTGATGGAACCCATCGGACCCAGTTTGAGTCCGATGGACATTGGACCCAAGCTCGTCCCCACACCCGACGGTGCCGGAAACTCATTTTTCATCAGATAATGATACTTGTTTAGTGTAACACCCACAAACACGCCAGCAACAAATATTATTCTAACTAACTCATAAGAAAATTTACGGTAATAACCGCATCCGTTGTGCCAGTCCAAAACTTATTTTAAAAACATAAATACTTGTTAAAATAGACAAAATTTGCAAATAAAAATACTAATTAAAATAAAAAAAATATATTAAAAGTTTAGCATATTTGTTGTGACAGACTAAACACCTAGGATTGTTCGGCAACAAAAAATTAAGAGTGGAGGATTAAGAGCTTAATGAGTGCTAAGGAACTGATATTCGGTTGTCTTAAAATATGGGTGAAGGATTAAGCGCTTAAGGAGGGGTATAGGTGCCTTGAGGTCCGGGCAGGAGATTAAGATCTGGGCAAAATGAGGCTAATTAAAGGAGGTTCTTAATCCGTGCTAAGGAATTGGTATTTAGCATAATTAAGCGACTAAGAAAGTTAAAAAAAACAAATTAAGTCTTAAGGATGCTTAATCCATACTTGCCGAACAACCTCCTATGGATCTTGCGATGCCACACATAATAATGAGTACCAAACGAGTCATCGGTAAACCACATGCCGGGAAATTTTACAAAGTGTCATTCTCTTTCAAAACATAGAACAAAATATCCTCCTTTCAAAATTCTTAACAAAATGTCCTTGTGGACCCCACTTATTCCCTCTATTTTCCTTCCTCTCACTCCTCCCAATTTACTCCTATTTATTCTTTGCTTAAGTAAAATATACAATTGTGATATCTCATCTATATTTTGATTAATTTTTATTTTTTATGTATATAAATTATTTAGAATAAAAAATTTAAGTGTGAAATTTTATTTTCTAAAATTAGAAAGTATAGTATTAGTGCATAAATAGAATATTTCCAACATATTGTTCTTTTTGAAAAATTATTATAAGACATGGTATTAACTTATTCTATAAACTATTTTTAACTAACATATAATAATTTTAACATATGCATTTTATCTAGTTTATTCGGTATAAATTTCACAATTACAATAATTTTACCACATCATATGTTAATGACAATTTAGTGAGATATTTATGCTTCAATAAAAAATATTATAATTATGTATAAGATATATCTTAAGAAATTAAGAAATAAATAATGTCATCAGCTTTGAATCAGTTACAATGCAAGTAATACGACTCGCCATTGAATATATTGTGGTGAAAAATTAAAAATTAAAAATTAAACTTTGCTGAATCTAGTAATTAATCGGACCATATATATATGCACTTCGAAGGTGTAAAAAATGTATCTCAAGTCATCTACATCACTCATTGCTATAGTATTTGAACTCAATATTTCTTGCACTTGTTATTTATTTCTTAATTTCTTAAGATTATATCAAATATATGATTAGTATATTTTTATTGAAGTATAAGTATGTCACTAAATTATTCTTAATGTGATAATATCCCTTATTGTTGTGAAAATTAAGAATATGAAATTTATATAGAATAAACTATATAAAATGTGTATGTTAAAAATATTTATTTGTTAGATTTTTTTTATGAAATAAGTTAATACCATGTCTTATAATATAATATTTTTTTTTAAAAACCCATATGTTGGAAATATTCTACATTTATGCTAATATTATACTTTATGGTTCAAACAAATAAAATTTGACACTTTAATTTTTTTATTCTAAATCAATTATACACACAAAAATTAAAAAATATTCAAAATGAGAATGAAATCACAATTGTATATTTTACTTAAGTAAATAATAAATGAGAGTAAATAAAAATGAGTGAGAGGGATGGAAACAAGTGGGGTCCACAAGGACATTTTGTTAAGAATTTTAGAAGAAAGATATTTTGTTCTATAATTTGAAAAAGAATGACACTTTATGAAATTTCCCCCACATGCCATTATAATTTCACAAATTGCGAAATGAGCACATAGATTTGCTTTTGTAAACTGCAAAAAAGTTATTAGTACAATAAAACTAAAATAAGAAAAAAAATAAGTTTTTACTTTTAATTTTACTTAAAATGAATTTGGTATGGTAATTTATATTAATTAATAACAAAAATACAAAGATGACAATTCTATTTATGGAAAAATATTTCTAATATTTTAATATAAAAATAAATAAATTATAATTTTTTTTTAAAAACGAGTTTAGAAGTGGTCGGTTTGGATATTTTTATAATGTATGTCAAGAGCACATTCCGAATTTTTTATTTAACGTAGGATATTAATAGAAATGTCGGCTCCATATTCTTCCCAATAAAGTGGGGTCCAAGGTTTCAAAGCGTAGTTGGTAGTAACTAAGTGGACTTTGGTCCTTCTCACCTTCTCAGGAAGCTACCCAAACTTGGAATTCATATCCTCTGCATTAACTCAAAATGGAATTTTTTGAGTTAATAAATCTCAACTGTTCGATTTGTCTCAAGATTTATGCGAAGTAGATTCACACTAATATTGAAAGGCCCTCTATATCATAGCCAGGAGCTGGATTGACTTCCTTTAAAATCAGACGGTTGAAATTGATTAACTCAAAAAATTCTCTGTTGAGTTAATGCAGAGGATACACGTTTCCCAAACATGACCAGCTACAATATCGGCTTATTAGGATTAGATTAACAGGATGGAATGGTTTATCTCGTCCAGCTACAATATCGGACAGGATAAGCCATCCTGTTTTTCCTATATTTTGATTTTTCCGCAAAACAATCTCCTTTAGTGATATTTTTTATTTTATTTTTATTAATAAAAAAATTGGTATCAAATGTATAAATATAAATAATATGTATAAATAATAGTGTAAGAAACTTGGTTGACAAGAAACTCACTATAATTAAATAATTAATCAACGCTAAAAGACATCAATTAAACACATGCTTTATAATGACTGAATTGAATATTCCTTTGACTGTAGTCTCCATCGTTTCTTCACTTCTAATAATAAAAAACTGAATCAAATACAAACTGCATGCACTTATATTTGTTCCGCTTTGTTTTTTTTTTCCGTTGATTTAATTTTGAATATTCCATTCCAACACCTCAGAAGCTGGCGGCTTGATTGCCTCCCAAGTAACTCTTTGCTCCCCCACGTTTTTAATTCTATATGTTGTTTAATTTCTATCTACATTATATATCATCCCTATATTAAGGCCACATTATTCCCATAAATTTGTCATCCCTCCAAATAATAGCTAGTACATTATCTCTGTTGTAAGCCTAGAGAGATTATTGCAAAAAAAAGCCTAGAGAGAGATAATTAAAGAGTGTAGATGGATCTTTCCTCAATGGAGGGTTTATCTAGCATAGGCAGCTTAGGTCAAAGTGACTCAATATGGCGACAAACCGGGGACGTGTTTTCAAGGTCGTCACGGGAGGAGGATGACGAGGAGGCTCTACGTTGGGCCGCATTAGAGAAATTGCCAACATTCAATCGTATCAAGCGTGGGATACTGGCATCAGCCTCTGGGAAGATCAATGAGGTCCATGTGGAGAACCTTGGAGTTCATGAGAAGAAGGCCCTCCTCGACCGCCTCATCAGGGTCGCTGAGGAGGACAATGAACGCTTTTTGCTCAAGCTCAAGGAGCGTTTTGATCGGTACGTTGTTTATTAGTGTCTGGAAAAAATGATGTTATTGAAATAAGATTAATAGATGGAGATTAAAGGTCTAAGTTAATAACTATAATTTCGACTGACCTAGACTATTCATATTGCTCATGTTAATTTAGTTGTGACATAAGTTATAGAATAACTATCTTGATCTGTATTTATACTGTCAAATATGAATAAAGTCAGATAGAATAGCATGAAATAACAAAAACAAGTTAATCCATATAGAGGAGTTAACTTATTCTACATTATCGTTGTTGTTAGCATCATCATCATCATCATCATTATCTTAGTCATCAACATCATTTATTAATTATTATTATTATTATTATTATTGTTGTTGTTGTTGTTGTTGTTGTTGTTGTTGTTGTTGTTGTTGTTGTTGTTGTTGTTGTTGTTGTTGTTGTTGTTGTTGTTGTTGTTGTTGTTGTTATTATTGTTGTTGTTGTTGTTATTATTATTATTATTATTATTATTATTATTATTATTATATCAGACTAATTTATTTCCCTACTTACAACTTTACAACTTCAGTTAAAAAAAGCTAATAATAATATCAATAACAATAGAAAAATAAAATAAAATAAAAAATAATAATATTTGATATTTATGGTGTTGTTCTTGTGTAATTTTAACAGAGTGGGGATTGAGCTTCCAACAATAGAAGTGAGATATGAGAACCTTAGCATAGATGCAGAGACTCATGTGGGAAACAGAGGGTTGCCCACTGTTCTCAATGCCACCATGAACACAATTGAGGTGCTCCAAAGGACTCAAATAATGTTACAAGAATTATAACATATATTACATTTTCTGTTTACAAAGTAATGATTTATCTGACTCTTTTCTAATAATTCATTTGTTTAGTCAATGGCAAATTTTCTCCACATCCTACCCAGCAGGAAAACAAAGATGCCAATCTTGCATGATGTTAGTGGTATCATAAAACCCTGCAGGTACTTATTTTTAGTTATATTATAAGATACTTTTCAGAAACATTCTGCAGATAGATCTGTTTTTGTATGTACTTGTAACATGAAACTTTTAATCATGCACACAGTTCACTAGTAACTATTATCTATAAGACAAAGGATTTAATGTCAATCATTGATGCTTATCAGCGTCAAACTTTTTATTTATGTTTAAATTAACAATTTAAATCATTTGAGAACTGATCCAAGGAATTGTTTCAAAAAGATAATAAAATAAGATAAAAAATCACGAGTACCTGAACTACGTATGTTAATCTTTTTGAATTAAAATAATTACGACAATTGTGTACAGGATGACATTGCTTTTGGGTCCCCCTGGATCTGGCAAGACCACCTTACTGTTAGCCTTGGCCGGGAAGTTGGGCTCAGATCTCAAGGTCGGGCATCTTAACTGATTCCTTGTAAATTTACCAAATTCATTTCAATCCGCATAACTTAACACAGAATTCGAAAAAATAAATGTAGGTTTCAGGAAAAGTGACATATAACGGGCATGAAATGAACGAGTTTGTACCAGAGAGAACATCTGCTTATATCAGCCAACATGATCTGCACATAGGAGAGTTGACTGTCAGAGAAACACTTGCATTTTCTGCTCGGTGCCAAGGAGTCGGTTCCAGATACAGTACAACTCTCTCTGCCTTGTTTATTTATTTATATTTTCTTTCTTTTTTACTTTTTTAGTTACAATATATACTACAAACACATGTTTCTACTTGCTCAGTAAGCTCCTAGTATTTAATTAGGGTTATCCCTACTAGAATATTCCCTGGAGAAAAAGAAACATACAGATTGTATACTTGTATGGTAGAATAGTGGTTCATTAGTTATAATTGGGTACTTGTTCCAAGTAAAGGTCCAGGAAAAATAAACTTAACTATTTACTGTAGTATGCACCAAACTCAAATTGGTAAATTCGTGCTTAACAATTATTCAATGCAATTTCAGATATGCTAACTGAGTTGCTGAGAAAGGAGAAAGAGGCAAACATCAAACCTGACCCCGACATTGATTTACTCATGAAGGTTGAATTCAGTTCCAGAAGCAGAACCAATAAACTGTCTCATATAAAATGTCCATTAATACTAAATTTGACAAATAGACAACGTAATTGCATTCATATAAAATGTTCATTTATACTATTTTCATTATTTACCAGGCATCTGCAATGGGAGGCCAAGAAGCCACTGTAGTTACTGATTACATAATCAAGGTACTTCATTTAAGTAGGACAATGTGATTTTTTTATAATCAATAGCAATGATAGGACTTGAGGTTTCTCTACCTTTCATTTTTCTTGTTTATACAATTTGCAGATATTGGGATTGGACATATGTGCAGATATCATGGTAGGAAATGACATGATTAGAGGTATCTCTGGCGGCCAGAGGAAGCGTGTTACTACAGGTAAAAATTTCACAATAATAATTGTGTTCATTTCATATACATCTGAAATCAATATCATTTGCTGACATGGCAAAAACCAGCACACAAATATTTTTCTATAGGTCAGACGCTAGTAAGTCATCAAAAAGCTTTATTCATTGATGCAATGCTGTGTGCATTTGTATACATCTCAAGTCTTCACCATTTACTGTGGTACCAGAACATAACACTGCCTTTTTGTATAGGTGAAATGCTAGTGGGTCCTGCAAAAGCTCTATTCATGGATGAGATATCAACTGGTCTCGACAGCTCGACCACATTTCAAATAGTGAATTCCATTAGACAGTCAATCCACATCCTCCAAGGAACTGCTGTCATCTCACTACTCCAGCCAGCACCAGAGACATATGAATTATTTGACGACATAATCCTTACCTCTGATGGCCAGGTTGTATACCATGGTCCCCGTGACAATGTTCTTGAGTTCTTTGAGTCCATGGGTTTCAAATGTCCCGAGAGAAAGGGAGTTGCCGACTTCTTGCAAGAGGTAGGAAGCTTAAATAGTCACTTTGACTAAAAAAAATTCACAGTTTATTTCGAATACCTATATTCTTCATCAAAACTTGTATTCATACTACAGGCAACAATGATTTGATTTTGATTCAAATTAGGTAACATCAAGGAAAGACCAACAACAATATTGGGTGTTGAGTGATGAGCCATATAGATATGTGCCAGTGAAGAAGTTTGCGGAGGCTTTCAAGTCTTTTCATATTGGCCGGGCCATGGGGAATGAGCTAACAGTCCCTTTTGATAGGAGCAAGAGTCACCCTGCAGCTCTGACGACATCGAAATATGGCGTCAGCAAGAAGGATCTATTGAAGGCTCAGATTGATAGGGAAATTTTGCTGATAAAAAGGAACTCCTTTGTCTACATCTATATGTTTACTCAAGTAAGTCATATTAAAATTCACTAAAAGATGTAGCAATTTAGGCCATAAATTGATCCATATACAAATTGCCATCATGAATATTTAATTATTTGTTTGCTAGATTTGTTCATTTATTTATGTGCATTTTTTTTTCAGTTGACAATAATAGCATTCGTTGTAATGACGGTGTTCTTGCGCACCAAGATGCACCGCGATGTCTCAACCGATGGAAACAAATTCCTCGGTGCACTTTTCTTTGGAGCAGTGATGATCATGTTCAATGGGTTTTCTGAGCTTGCCATGACAGTCATAAAGTTGCCGGTTTTCTTTAAGCAACGCGACCTTCTCTTCTTCCCTGCATGGACTTACACCATACCAGGGTGGATTGTCAAGATCCCCATTGCGTTTGTTGAAGTGTTCATTTGGGTTTTTATGACATACTATGTCATAGAGTTTGATCCAAATGTTGGAAGGTAATAAAACCTTCTTTGCCGCATACATTTTGTTGCAATTATGCACTTGCCTATGATGATGATCGAACTAATTGTTTTGGGGTTTCTTCAACCTTGATTACTATAAACAAAATTATAGTAAAATAACTTGGGTTTGATGTAGTACCTCTTCTCTTTATGTCCTTGAATACTAGGATGAAATTCTCATTGTTTTTCTCTTCTTAATTTTTGTGAAACAGTAGCCATATATACTAAGTAACTTCAATTTGAAGTATATATATAAAACTAGTAGTTTACTTTAATATTAATACTTTCTGATCAATTTGTAGGCTTTTTAAGCAGTGTCTTCTTCTTATTTTGACCAATCAAATGTCCGGTGCTCTTTTTCGATTTATGGGTGGATTAGCAAGAAACATGGTCATTGCAAACACATTTGGATCCTTTGCCTTGTTAATTGTGATGGCTTTGGGTGGATTTCTTCTTACAAGAGGTACGAATATATTTATTCTTGTAATACTGGCAAAATACCCAGCAGTGTATGTGTTTACAAGCTACTTTTTACTTTTGTTTCACAGAGAGCATCATGAAATGGTGGATATGGGGCTACTGGATTTCTCCATTGATGTATGTGCAAAATGCTATATCAGTAAACGAGTTTATGGGACATAGTTGGGACAAGGTAAAGACATCGTATCTATTAATTTTAAGTGAAAAGAGACATATAATTTAGGTTCAATTTCTTCTGAAATGGTAGAAGTACATGGATGTGTGACGCTTGCCCAAAACTCAAAGGCAAGGCAAAGCAGTCTATCTCAAAATAATAATAATAATAAACTAATAAAAAGAAGAAGAAGGAACACGTAAGCCTATGCAATTAGTCTGATAGAGTTCTTTCCTAACAGGTGTACATCCAAATCAGAACCGAAAAAAGAAGAAAAATAAATAAATAAAGCTAACATATAGATGCTTGACTTTTCCAGATTGTTAACGGAGAAAGAATTGGGACAACATTTTTGAACAGCCGTGGAATATTTGCTGAATCCAGATGGTACTGGATAGGCTGTGGTGCCTTGATTGGGTTCATTCTTCTCTTCAATTTTCTCTATACTCTTGCTGTCACCTTTCTCAAACGTGCGTATTGTTTCCCAAAATTGCTTGATCCTTTAATTTTTTTTTTAAAACAACATTAGAGAAGGTATCAAAAATTTTTGGCCCGCATTGTAACAAATGTTAACCAGGAATTCCTTATAAATTAAATGCAGCATATGGCAAAGATCAACCTTCTATATCTGAAGAGATGCTAAAAGAAAAGCATGCAAATCTAACTGGTGAGATTTTAGAAGGATCATCTAGAGGAAAGAGATTGTCTTCTCTGCATCGCAGTTCCCGACATGACAGTTCAATGAGAAACAATAGCACTTCTGCAAAATCTGCACGTGAGATCATTGGATTAGATAAGAAAGGCATGGTCCTTCCGTTTACGCCACTCTCCCTCACTTTTGATGACATCAAGTACTCAGTTGACATGCCACAGGTATGTGTAATTCATATTTGTGCGCGTGTGCTTGTGAACAGGCGCAAGTGTCTTGTCTGTAGCACTGAACTGAATTTGAACAATGAAATCTCACCTCATGCATCCATCTTCAAAAATATAATCCACAAGTAAAAATACATTTACTAATGCTTAAAAGTATGTCCTATCAACATGATAATATAAAAGATATCCCCTAGATCTTTCATGTTTCATGCATTATTAATTTCCTTGCATTTAGGTGCCAGTTGTGATCACTTGAATTTGTCCAATTTGAGTCTTTGACATTGTAAGTTTTATAAAAAAAAAATACAGGAAATGAAAGCACAAGGCATGGAGGAAGACAGATTGGTCCTCCTGAAAAATGTAAGCGGGTCTTTCAGACCAGGAGTCCTGACAGCACTGATGGGCGTCAGTGGAGCCGGAAAAACAACACTTATGGATGTGTTGGCTGGGAGGAAGACGGGAGAATACATTGAGGGGTCTATCACCATATCAGGCTATCCAAAGAAACAAAATACTTTTGCCCGCATTTCTGGGTATTGTGAGCAGTTCGATATTCACTCCCCTCAAGTGACTGTCTATGAATCTCTTGTGTTCTCAGCATGGCTTCGGCTGTCTCCTGATGTTAACTCTGAGACAAGAAAGGTATATAACTATCAATACCAAATTACCAATTAAAATTGGCTTGTTGAATTTTATACGGTAAAATGCCTATGTGGGTATTTGTTGAAACTACATCCAAAATATCACCACAAGTGAAGATGAAAAGGAAAGTTAATTAAAAGTTATAATCCTCCTGATCTGTGTTAGAAAAGGGTGGGAAAATATCAAACTTCGAGAAGAAAGATTTATATGAGGGGGCTTTACTAAAAAGAAAGAAACATTCGTAATTGGAAACTTTGGATTTAGTTTCTCACAATTATATAACTTTGCGTGCATACAGATGTTCGTTGAAGAAGTGATGGAGCTTGTGGAGCTCCATCCGTTGAGAGATTCAATTGTGGGTCTCCCTGGTGTGAACGGTTTGTCAACAGAACAAAGGAAGAGGCTTACAATTGCAGTCGAGCTTGTTGCGAATCCTTCTATCATTTTCATGGATGAACCAACTTCTGGACTTGATGCTCGTGCTGCGGCCATTGTTATGAGAACAGTTAGAAATACTGTGAACACAGGCAGGACTGTTGTTTGCACCATTCACCAACCTAGCATTGACATCTTTGAAGCTTTCGATGAGGTATAACATCATCTTTTGTTAGAACTATATATGGTGTTTGCAATTATTATTGTTTTATTAACGTGATACTGATTTACTTACCATCAATTACAGCTTTTCCTATTGAAAAGGGGAGGGGAAGAGATCTATGTAGGTCCATTGGGGCATAGTTCTTCAGAACTGATCGAATACTTTGAGGTAATAACAAATCTGAAATCCAAAGTTCTTCCTTAATCGAACCCGGTTTATATAAATCCTCACTCACCTCAGTTTGCTTTCAATTTGTTAAGGCAGTTCCAGGTGTACCAAAGATCAAAGAGGGCTATAATCCTGCAACTTGGATGTTGGAGGTGACTTCAGGAGCACAAGAGGAGGCTCATGGGGTTGGGTTCAGTCAATTATACAAGAACTCAGAATTATACAAGTGAGCACTTATTCTCTCATGATACAATTCCCTTTTCTCTACTTTCAATTAGTCAGTTTGCTTTTGACTATTATATAGATTTACAAAAATAAAACTGGTGTATATTCTATTTTAATACAAATTTTTAATTTAGGAGAAACAAGGCATTGATTAGCGATCTTAGTGTCCCACCACCTGGATCAAGTGACCTCTACTTCCTGACTCAGTACTCACAACCTTTCTTCACACAATGCATAGCTTGTTTGTGGAAGCAGCACTTGTCATACTGGAGAAATCCTTCTTACACTGCCGTTCGCTTCTTCTTCACTCTCTTTTGCGCTCTTTTGTTGGGTTCCATATTCTGGCAGCTCGGCAAAAAAATGTACTTGAATTATATTCTTTAGTGAGTTCATATGTTTGTCAATAAAACAATAGATACTGCTGAAACAGATCAACATCAATTTCGTTCTTCATGATTGCACTTATGTGTGCTTCTACAATTTGGCTAAACTAGTGGCAAAAGGAAAAAAAATGAAAAGTAATACCACAACTGTTGGCTAAACTATCGGTTCCTATATATAAACATCCTTACCTATGTGCACTGGTGCTTCAATAATTAACTTAATTCATTTTCTCTCTTATAACAGGAAAACACAAACAGATCTAATAAACTCCCTGGGTTCAATGTATATTGCTACTTTGTTTATTGGGGTACAAAATTCATCAACGGTCATGCCAATAGTATCAATCGAGCGAACTGTATTTTACAGAGAAAGAGCTGCTGGGATGTACTCTGCTTTACCATATGCATTTGGGCAGGTACATGCTAGTCACTTTATTGGACAAATATTGATTACACTTGGAGAAAGGAAAATTTAAGCTACAGAAGAGCATGACTCTTTCAATTATTTTCTTGTAGGTCATTATTGAACTACCTTATGTTTTCGGTCAAGCTCTGGCATATTGTTTGGTTGTGTACGCCATGATCGGCTTTGACTGGACAGCTGCCAAGTTCTTCTGGTACCTGTACTTCAGCTATTTCACATTGCTTTACTTCACCTTCTATGGCATGATGTGTGTTGGCTTCACCCCAAATTATAATGTGGCGTCCATCGTCTCCGCAGCCTTTTATAACATATGGAATCTCTTCTCTGGCTTTCTAATCACTAAAACGGTATGTAACTCTAAATATTCTTTGGCTTCATAACTCGTCTCAATAGCTTCTCCCGTTCAATATTAATTAATCAATTACCACTCTCTCTCTCTATATTCCTTTTTGCTAATTCTGAAATACTGATTTTTAAAATGGTAGAGAAGATACTCAAATTTTATTTGAACAAAGAAACACAATTTATTTTGCTACCACTTGTTACTGTAGTTGTTGTTTTGCCAATGAGATGATAATAAATATATATACTTGTATTGTTTTCAGCAAATACCGGGATGGTGGATATGGTACTACTGGATATCTCCCGTGGCGTGGACCTTATATGGATTAGTAGTGTCGCAGTATGGAGACAGCACTGAACAAATGGAAGACGGTACTCAACAAACCGTGAAGGATTATGTGGAATCATACTTTGGATTCAAACATGACTTTCTGCCGGTGGTTGCTGTCGTCGTCTTGGGATTTACGGTGCTCTTTGCTTTTCTTTTTGGTTTCTCAATCCAGAAACTCAACTTCCAAAAGAGATAAATTAAACAGTCGATGATTCAATGAATGAGGATGTTACAAGGATTGTAATTAGGTTTTGATTGGAAGAGAGAAGAGCTACAATTTTTCAAGGAAGATATATTTTTTTCTACAGATGTACAAATATAGCCTATATGATATGTAAATTTATAAAATTGTGAGATAAGAGGTATACATAATAATAATTAGTTGTTGCCTTTTAATTGTATAACTGTTGTGATAATTTGTAGCAATAATCGGTGCGTGTTAATTATATTTTCTTTACGTTGTTGTAATAAAATATTTGGAGTTTTTTTTTAGAGAGAAAATTAAGTGGAGGTCAAGCCCCAATTGTTTCATTAAATTAGACACCAGAGGTGTCAGAGTTTTTCAATTATGCCAATTGGCTTATTACAAAAAACATATAATTGAAAATTAGACATAAATTTAAAATTTAAAAGCAGTATCCACTTCCCTGTTCTTGCATCATATTATCCTATGAACCAGCTCCTGAATTCGCTCATAACTTCTGCAATCAATAAATTGACTGTTTTTTTTTTTCATCTCTGAATATCCTTCTACATTTCTCTCTAGCCAAATGACAAAGCAAACTGTTACCTGCAACTGCCTGATGGTTTTGTGATGTGAACCGAAAAAAAAAAAAAAAAAAAAAAAAAAAAAACATATCTCTTAGTAGCTTAATTTCTATTAGATCTAAGGTGGAATCAAAAAATTAAGATTGAGGTAGTGTTGTCAATGAGTCAAGATAGACAAAGCTCAAATTCGGGTTGGACAACAATAGTCGAGCCATCTTATTTCGTGCATGAGTCGCATACTAAGTAAATATTTTTGTCGATTTGGTGTTGTGAGTTCGAATATAGGTCACAAGTCGAAAAAGAATTTTATTTGTTTAACAAGTTTCATCCTTGTGTGGTGGACAAAAAGAGAGATATTGAAAATGTCGAATAATAACTCCATCTACTTCTTGCAACAAGCTAAGAAGCGAGTCGAACTGGATCAAACTCAAAACTCGTTAATGATGGATATAAAGGAAAAATCAAGTGAGCTGATTACGAGCTTTTTCCAAGTCAAGCATGAGCGAACCACAAGCTACGAATATTTTTATAGGGTACATCCAATTTTGTAGTAAAAAAAACTTCAACAACATTATCTAGATCAAAGGAATTATTAAATTTTAGATATATTAGTCATCCTTTATATATATAATGTGCTTATAGATTTGGTTCAATTTTTTTATGGGGCAATTGGTTATAACAAAATTGGTAATCACCCATGTGATTGATCATAATAGTTCAATAATAACATAATTTTATAGATAACCAATTAAAGTTCACATTAGATCAAAATTAACATACATATTACAAGGTTTCTAGACAATTTTGACATTGTAGAAATCAGGCCACATAGTCAAGATTAGTGTTAATGTATTGGCTCAGATAAATATCATTTTATTATGATTTGTATTGGGTCAGATTGACATCAACCGACACATTCAAACTGTTAAAACCAATCTAATTCATGAGTGATGCGTTTACATGTCAAATTTTTAAAATTTTGAACTATTTTAGTATGAAGTTAAGCGGTAAAAAATATATATATATATATGATTTTCAAGTTCATTTTAATGAGTTCATTTTTCATTATTTTTCATCATTTTAATGATTTTTAAGTTCATTTTAATGAGTTCATTTTTCATTATTTTTTTACCGCTTGACGTTATACTAAACAAATTTGAAAATTTATAAATTTGATATGTAAATGCATCACTCATGAAATAGATCGGTTTTAACGGTTTGAATGTATTGTTTGAAACCAATCCGATAGATTTTTGAATTAAGTTTACAAAGAGACTTGGTAAGCTTAAGAACACCCTGTTCTACTATTCTAAGTGACTTATACACTAGCTAAAATAGACTATTTGCAACAACTTATTGCAAATGAAAAAGAATTAGTTGCACTAAATTAGTGATATTGCAACGAAAATATTTTTTTGCAATAAATGTTAAATATTGCAACGAATTATTATTATTAAACTAGATCGTTCTCCGAAAAATAATTTTTGAGACAAACTTATTTGATATTGCAACCGAAAAAAAATATGCAAGAAAAGTTTCACGCGCCAAAATTTTCCTGGTTGGAAAATGAAGAAGGATTAATAAGTTATGGTAATAAAGAGGTATATAGTCCGGTAAAAAATTTCTTTCTAATTTTGGTAAATTATCTTTCCACACGCTTGCGCAACTCACTGTCTCAGAGTGTAATACTGTCTGACAACCGGCGACTTGGGGCACAGTATATCCAGGCGCATCTCAATCGTCTCTTCCCTACACCAAGGTGGACCTGGATAGCACGTGAACTTCCAAATCACCAATACCTCATTGCTCCTCTAGATCTGAAATGGCAGAACGACATACTCTGTGAGAAGAAGCTAATTCTGGGGGACATCACATTCCCAACTCATACGATTTCACTAGATTCAACAATGGACTCAGGTTTTTGATTTTCCTCATGATCTATGGAGAGGACCTGAACTAAGCCAGCTAGCCAGAGATCTCGACGGTACACTGGTGGATACAGATCCGCGATCTTTGGAACATACAAGTCTGATCATCACACTCATCAAAATCGCAGTACCAGACAAGGAGGTGATCCCGGCATGCAGAAATTTAATTTTTGCAGACGAAAATGTCCAGCTTTCTACTTACCTGATACAAACTATTGTTGAAGATGACGATGCCTCACAGCCATGGGGATATCTGAGAAGTCAGCTCTTTTCTTACTCAAGGAAAACGGCACGCTCTCCACAACCTACCCATCTCTACTCTAGTGACAGACCGGGTTCCTCTTCTCAATCATTACCATCCCAGGGGCCAAGTATAGAACTCGCTGATCCTCCTGTGGCTAGCATTCTCCCCCTAAATGAAGCCTTAATCTCTCAACAGGATCCTCCACAACTCGCCTCTCAACCTGCTACACAGCCACCCATACCTATACCAGCTCCGGTCCAACCGATACCTCTGGTACCTCAGCACTAACTATAGTGCCATCAGAACTTGATCAACCTCTCCTCACCATTTCTGAACCAGCCCAGCACAACCCTACTATTCCTCTCCCTGCTGAAGGAGACCAAGAGCCACCTCCAACTCAGACTGAGGTAGCTCCAACAGGAAAATTGAAGGCTGTGATTCAATCCAATTCCTCAGATGCGAATAGGACTCGTCCTGGGACCAAACAACTGGCAGGAAAGAAAAGGGGAGGTACACAAGGTGCAACCTCAGGTAATTCCATTATTTCCTCATTTCCATACGTACATTTAGCAGATCATGAGCTAATTCATCTATATGATGCTAGTGGATTTTACTTAGGATCCTCTGATGAGGAGAAATTAGATGATGTGCATAAATTACGATCTTTATCTTATTCCCGATTCCAATCATCCCTTTCTGATATTATCTCTCTAGTACCCTCTGTCTCAAAAAATGTCCCTATAGATTTATGCCACTATTTACTAGATGATTCCTCAGATGACCAATTTGAATCCAATGATTAATATCCTAAGTTGGAATGCAAGGGGATTAGGATCTCCCAATAAACGTAGGGCTCTTAAAGATTTTTTTATCACATCATCAAATAGATATTGTAGGACTACAAGAAACTAAAAAAAAGAGTTTCAACATAAGAACTTTAAAAGCCTTCAGCTCATACATCACACACTGGACAACAAAGAGTTCTCAAGGGGCATCAGGTGGTATATTAATAGGTATAAATGATTCTAAATTTTGTATTATAAACACTTGGGTTATGGACTTCTCTATTACTATACACATCAAAAACAAAAATGACAATTTTGAATGGCTTATCACCTCTGTCTATGGTCCAGTCCTTTCACATTTACGTCGAGAGTTCTTAGAGGAGATTAGATCAATACCATCCTTAGGACCATCTGTTGGGATTTCATGTGTATGCCTATATGGTGAGAATTTAAAATTTTTCCTATCACCACTTGGCTCTATACACAAAAGATCTTATTTATACGACAAAAGCAAACAAGATTTGATTCATCAAACTAATGTGTACTAAGATAAATTAATATCAACTAATTTATTACTAAAGAGGATGAAAACATTTACCTAAAGAGATTGTCAAATCTCTTGATGGAGAGAAGCCGGTTTCCCTTCTAGATCTCGGGTTTTACTCGGATGCGCCTCTTGGTTCACCTTGAACCTAAACAACAAACTAACACACCTCTTAGATAGATGAATGTGAAGTTTAAGGCTTAGATCCAACCACCTAACAAGAAGAGATGAGTGTCTTCTCTTGAACTTTTCGATCTAGGAGCAAAACCCTCAAGGATTAGGCCTAGAGAAGAGAGAAAGGAGAATTTTTGGACTTGAGAAAAATGGCTGCTACAGTAACTTTCGACCAAGAAAAAATGAGCAGAAAAATTCACATCATTTTCCTTAATTACACCCCTTTAAATAGTCAAGGGGTTAGGGCTACTATTTGTGTAAAGTTTAAACTATTTACACAAATGCCACTAGCCTTATTTAGCCATTTTATCATCTTTAATCTCATCTTGTGATTGGTTCAATAAATTAATTTATGAATAAATAATATTAATAATATTATTCTATTATGCAATATTCTTATTATTCTTATAATGCATTCAAACATTATACCAAATAATATTTGCATAACTTCACAAATTTATTTATGGTCTAAGCATGTCATATTATAACATTTTATTTTATCATTTCATCTCATGTATTTTATCTTATACATCATTATGAAATATAAAATACTTGTTGTTTCTCTTCAGTTGGTGTGACCGTACAGAGGATCTATGTCATCTTGGCAATAATATAAAACTTTATATTATTGACTATAAGAGGTTCTATCATTACATTATAGTTATCCAAACGACATAGTAATTATTTACTCAATCCACTAATTTCGTGTCTATCATTGTCTCATGATATTATGAATAGTATGCAAAATAGGATCGTGTCATTTTTGCATTATATTCTTTTTCTTGGTCTCTCAAGTGAATTATAATTATAACTACATCAGTTATATTGCATGCAATATAATTCCACTTTACCAAGGGGCCCAGTAATATCATAACTCGAATAAAATGAGGGACAATGATAATATTAATATATAGATTTCTCCCGCACAAGTTGTACACAATAAACTACTATTTCATTCCTATCATAAAATAGTATTTAAATAGCAATCACATTATATACTTCTCATGTGAAAAACCTATACATCTCATATCTAAGATTCTAAAGACACAATGTAAACATTAATGACACAAAACACAATCCATATAATGTTCCATTCATTTAGGTCATGTTCAATATATAAAACACACTTTTATATATTCATGTAATTAAATGATAATCTTTTATCAACATTTATAGAACTTCAATGTACTTTAATCGACATGACAATCTTTCTCGGTAATTAATGTTCCTCCTTAATTACCACGATCGTGAACATATTTAGTGATTAAATATTTCTCATCTAAGGAGTTCTATGATTCAAGACCAAGAGCATCTTCTTGAATACTTCCAAAGATATAATATATAAATCTCAAGGAACATGAATAATAATATTCGTAATAAAATCATAAATAACACATAAATTATTATTAAAAGATAACTTTCAAAACACACATCCTTCACCATCAGCCTGGCTATTATTTGGCAATTTCAATCTCATTAGAAATAGATCTTAAAAACAAGGACCATATTACAATTACACTCTTACTAATAGATTCAATGACTTAATTGCTGATCTAAATTTAATAGACTGTTCCATTACTGATAGAAAATTTACACGGGCTAGATCCATTTCCTCCTCATCAAGAGCTCTATTAGATAGATTCTTATGTACCACTGAATGGTTTACCCATTACCCAACTCAATTGCTACTTTCCTTCCTGGATTATATTCTGACCATAATCCTATTATCTTACATACTGACTCAATCTCAACCATTTCCAAGAAGACTATTAGATTTGAAAAATCATGGATTTCACAAGAGGGTTTTTCTGATTTAATCTCCACTTGGTGGACATCATTCCCCTTAACTCAGCACTTAGGAAATTCATGGAAATTCAAATTGCAGTTTTTGAGAAAAAAAATTAAGGAGATGGAATGCAAATCTACAAAGGGAGATTAAAAGGAAAAAAAAAGATTTATTAGATCGAATAGATTATTTTGAAAATCTACAAGATTCTAATTCCCTCACCCAAGCAGAATTAGCCAAATTGAGAGAGTGCCAAACTTCCTTATACAAAATCTATCATGAGGAAGAGGTGTATTGGCAACAAAGAGCTAGACTCAAATGGTATTTAGAAGGAGATAATAATACTAAGTTCTTTCACTTAACTGCATCCATTAGGAAGAAAATAAATATTATACCCTCCTTGGTAATCGATGGCGCTACAATCTCTGATCCTAGTATTCTAAAATAATATATAACCTCTTACTTTAGGAATATGTTAGGCACTTCCAGATTTGGATTTATCCACTTACAACAGAATTTATGGTCCCACACTGAGAAACTGAACACTGCTCAACATTCTTTTCTTGAACACCCTATTACCATAGAGGAAATTAAAACTACTATCTTCTCCTGTAAAGAAAACCCATCAAAAGCCCCTGGACCTGATGGCATACCCTTCCTATTTTACCAGACTTACTGGGACCTCATCCAAACTGACATATTTCTCCTAGTATAGGCATTTTACAATAGAACCCTAGATCTCTCAAAACTAAATCTTGCCACTATCTGTCTCATTCCTAAAACAAATGATGCCACTTTCATTACAAACTATAGACACATTAGCCTCATTAACTGTAGCTTTAAGATAATAACAAAACTTTTAACTAATAAGTTGGCCCAAATTATAGATCCTTTAATTGATGATTCTCAGGCTGCTTTCATTAAAGGTATACTAATTGGTGACAATATTATATGTGCACATGAAACCTTGCACCAAATTAGTGTTAGTAAACAGTAAGGTATACTTCTCAAATTAGATTTTGAGAAAGCTTTTGATAAAGTTAATTGGAAATTTCTCCTTGATATTCTTAAAGCTAGAGGTTTTGGCTCCTTATTTATAGATTGGATACAGCCATACATGATATATTAGCTAGTGGTAGAACATGCATATCATTTAATGGCACACAAGGAAATTATTTTCCCTGTAAACAGGGGTTGAGACAAAGAGACCCTTTGTCCCCTTTATTTTTTGATTTCGTTACAGATGACTTACATAAAATCCTTAGTAATGCACAGGAAGCAGGTTTTATATCAGGTTTAGGAAATTTTCAAAATGTAAAAATACTCAACCTCCACTTTGCTGATGATATATTGATATTCCTCCAAGCTGACCCTTTAATGATATAACATCTCAAATTCTTGCTCATTGGCTTTGAATCCCTTTCTAGTTTGACTATAAATTTTAACAAAAGTGACTTAGTTCCTTTAAACATCTCTCCTACATTGGCTACAAACTTAGCACATCAATTAGGCTGCCAAACATCCTCCTTACCCATTACTTATTTAGGAGTACCCCTACATTGGAAAAAGCTAAATTCCTCTGACTGGCAACCCTTGATCTCAAAAATAGAAAAAAAAACTTCAAACATGGAAGGGTTCTCTTTTATCTTTAGGTGGAATAATAACATTACTTAACTCAGTTCTGTCAGCATTACCACTGTACTAGTTATCAATTTACAAGATTCCAGTACAAGTTAGGAAAAGTATAGATAAAATTAGGAAAAAATTCTTATGGGTTGGATCTAATACAACTAGAAAAAAGTATCACTTTGTAGCTTGGGAACATGCATGTTTAAGTAAAAGTCAATGTGGTTTAGGAGTGCTGCATCTGGAAAGAATGAATATTTCTCTATTAGCTAAATGGTGGTTTAGATTCAAAGACCCTACAACCAAGGGCAAGTGGAAAGATATATTGAGTGATAAATATAGCAGCTCAGGTTTGGATATCCCTAAAATTTCACACTTTTGGTCAGGTATTATATCAATTAGACATATTGTTGATCTAGGTATTAATAGAACAATTGGTAATGGACATTCCACCTATTTCTGGCTTGATAGATGGTTAGGAGAATCTGCTCTATACTGTCAACATCCAAACCTCTTTAGTATCTCTACTGATCCACTAATCACTGTCTCTGATGCAGTTTTACCATCATCTATCTCAATCCAAACCAATAGCCAACTAACTGGCATTTATCTCACTGAATGGCACTTTTTAATTTCAGCACTTAATTACTTCTCTATTTTTAGTGATACTAGTAGACTTGATACAATTCATTAGAGATGGTTATCATCTGGTATATTTGCAGTTAATTCATTATATAAATAGTTAGATTATGGGGGTATTAAAAATCAGAGTTACACCACACTCTGGAAAATCAAAATACCCCTTAAGGTAAAAGTTTTCTTATGGTTAGTTAAAGAGGGAAAAATCCTGACCAAAGACAACCTGGCCAAAAAAGGATGGATAGGAGACCAAAAATGTTGTTTCTGTGATGCATATGAAACTATTGACCATCTTTTTGTTACATGCCCCTTAATAACAGCTATTTGGCAATGAATAGCAAACCATAATAATTTTGTATTCAATTGCACCCAAGTACTAGATCTTTGGATCCTGGATGCACAAATCTCTCTTAAAGATTCACTGTTACTTGAACTCATTTGAGCAGCTATAATCTGGATAATCTGGCTCATACGCAATCAAGTTTGCTTTAACAATACACTAGTGGAAAACTAGGTATCAGGGACGGTCGTTTATGCATATCAGGGACGGACATAGAGCCGATACTGATCCAGGCGATACTAATAGTATGCATAATCAGTAACGGTTAAATGACCGTTACAGATTTAACAATCAAGAACGGTCGTTAATAAACGACCGTTACTGAAAGTACTTTCAAGGACGGTCGTTAATAAACGACCGTTACTGAAAGTACTTTCAAGGACGGCTATTTAATAAATGACCGTTACTGTTCAAGGACAGCTACTGTAGCAGCCATTGTTTTTTTTTTTTTTTTTTTTTTGTTGCAAAATGTAGGTATTAAAAAATTGCAGTGTATCACTAATTCAAATATCACACTTAGTAATAGAAATTTACATATTAATTCCACATTTACATTCAAATTTCACTAAATAACACAATAATAATATCACATTTTCATAATACAAATTACATTAACTAATTCACAATCACTAAAACCTTCATGTGGCCTATTAATACTCCCAAGTCCTGATCACTTTGTGAACTCTACATCCTCCCTACTCTCACCTAAAGCAAATTAATAAACTCAAAAGGCAGCAATGTCTAACCAGGTACTGCTTCGGCTGCCTCCTGATGTGTCACTACGGCCGAGCTCTGAAACAAAGTGAACCACCATTTTAAAATCGTTGTTTTCAGAACCTTTATAAATAAAAATGAAAAGCGCACTTGTGTATGTATGTTAATGATTACATACATTACCAATTATCCCAGTTTTTGCTAACTGTGACCATTAATTTAGGGCTGTTAATGACCATTAGCAATTGCTTTAATTTGCTCTATTTTCTCTCATTCTCTGTGCAATATCTCTAGGTTGTTTCTTTCCAAGATTACCCCTAATATTTGAGATAACGATAGATACAATTTTAATTTAAGAAACCAAGCAAAAGTCAGATACAAAAAAAATTGGAGATTCATACCTTAACAAAGTACAGCAAGAAGTGGAAATCTTAAAATGCCTCCTTGAATTAAACAATTTACCAATTCACAAACAATATGTCTTGCATAGAATTCAAGACCTGTGCTGACCAAACAAATTTCAACAAGAGAAAAATAAAATAATACATTAATCAAACAAATCTGTGAGACCAGTTCCTAGCTCACACACCTAACATCACCAATAATTACACAAAAGGAGGTGAGTGCGCTAAGGTTCCCTAATCTCTACATTAAACCAAAAGTCCCTTAAAAATTGCATATAATTTTCTCCTGAAGAAGAAAATTTTTCTGCTCTCAACGAAGTTTTGGTATCACGTTGAAGATCAAATGTTCAGAAATCAAATTGCAAAAATAATGACCTTATATACATATTTATGCTGCCGGCTGGTTCTGCAACAGAACAAATGCATTTTTTTTTTGACAAAAGAGTAAAGTTTACCTTGCTCTGGAAAAAATTTCTGCTCTCAACAAAGTATTGATTTGGATGGTTGATACCAGTTTCGCATGAGGCAGCATGTATTGCTTCAAAAGTCAAGGTGCAAGCTAGCTGTAGCATTTTCAGAAAATTTAACTAATTAAATGAGCCAAAGAAAATCTTGTGTCCCTTATTGAACCTCATAAAAATATGCATCATTCCCAAAAATCTAAAATACAAGAAACAGCCTCTGGTTCATGTTGTTCCTCTAAGTATAGGTAACATCACCTAAACTCCCTCACAAATATCATTTGGAAGTGCCCAGATACCCTTTTCCTTTATCTCCATCTAGAGAAATGGGGTTGCCTACTTGCCTATCATTTTTATGTTGAAATAATACTACAGGTTAATTACTAGAACAATTAATCCTTTCCTACTCAATCAAATTTAACAGTAAATTTGTAGCGGGTATGATACCATACCAGTCAGGTTAATTACTAGATCACAGCTAATATATGTTCTTTCTCACCATACTACATGTTCATCTCAGATATTTGTAACACCTGATGAAGATAAGGTCTAATTAAATGAACTGAACATTGTAGATACTGGTACCGGCCAGTACCAGTACCAGATCCATGTACCAATCTCGCAAAACCCAGATCCAGGTACCAATCACGCAAAACCCACAAAATAACACAGTACCAGTGATACAACAACATCAATTTACCACACCTGAGCGACAGAAGCAACTGAGAGAGAGAAAGAGAGAACACACCTGAGCGAGAGAGAAGAAGCGCACCTGAAACCAATTTATCGCAACATATTTAAAATCGGAGCTTTAATCGGAGCTGAGAGATTAAGCGAGGGCAAGTTGAGAGGGCGACCGAGAGCGCGAGAGAGAGAGCGACAGAGTAGGATCTCGGTTCAGTCAGAGATAAAAGGATAGCGAGATCTGCGAGGAGGTGGGAGACGGCGCCTATGTTCGCGAGAGGGAGGGGGTGAGAAGCCTCACCTGTGGTCGCGAGAGGGAGGGGCCGAGTTGCCTAGTGAGCGGAGGAGAGAGAGAGCGGCGAAATGAGAGAGGCGCGAACCTAGTGAGCGGTGAAATGAAAATGAGAGAGGACACAGGCGCGAACTAAGAAAAAGGAACCCTGATGAAAATTTTAAAGTGCGTCAAATAAAAATTTTAAGGTTTTAGGGTCGGTTATATAAATAACCGTTCTTAATTAAAACAATCAGGGACGGTCGTTTATAAACGACTGTTACTAAAAGTAACAATCAGGGACGGTCGTTTATAAATGACCGTCCCTGATTGTAACTTTTAGTAACGGATTTTAATTTTACCCGTTTCAAAAGACAATCAGTGTCACTTGTTACCTATACCCGACACTGATGTACCGATACTGATGTCACATTTTCCACTAGTGATACCCCAGTACCATCATTAGCCAATATAGGATCACGTATTATCTCTCTTACTTCATACTGGTGTAAATCTAATATGGATGACTCTTATTTCAAATTAAGTTTAATTTTACCTATGAATGTGACCAATTTATCTCAGGCAGGTCCTCTTATAATCCTCTCCGAAACCGATACATCTCTGGGGGAAGGCAGCAACTCGGGTTCCAAGGAAGATCCCTTTCTTGGGTTAGAGGATCAGACCTATCAGAGTACCTCTGGGACAAAGCAGACTTTGATGAGATCGATAATGCATTTTTTGCTGCTCAGAATACCTCAGTTCATAGTTCCACTACATCATCTCCTGCTACTTAGATACTACCTCTGCTGCTTTACATTTCAGTCCTTTTGTGTAGTGGACTGGCTTGGCTTTACTACTCATCTATTATCCATTTACTAGCATTAGTCCTCACTTTTGGTATGGTCTATATGTTGTATGTTATCAGTATCATGTCTCACTGTTTTTGTAAGAAACTATTGTAAGACATTGGTGTTTCTAATGAAACAGGTGGTATCCCCACTTTTTCAAAAAAAAATAAAAAAAAATAAATATATATATATATATATATATATGTTTCCATTATTAATAGTGAATACAAGTATTTTGATCTGAGAAATTTATTATTTAATGTTCAATGTTAAATATTATTTTCAAAATTATATCAAAGTGTTGATATAAATTCAATATAATTGAATGTAATAAAAATAATTAAGAAATGACAGCAAAATATTTGGTACTTGACACAGGGCATTAGACTTGTAAATATTAAAATTCATTAGAAATGATAAGTATAATTCATTAGAAAAAATAATATAGAGCATATCTAACTATTTAATTTTTAATTTTTAATTTTTAATTATTAAAATAAAAAATAGAGACATAATAGAGAATTAGAATTTGGAACATTTGAACTAACCCCTTAAGAAAATTAAAATTATTAAAATTAAAATAGAGACAAAATAGAAGAACTACAAGTCGAAACATTTAAACTCTCCTCTTAATAAAATATAAATTAAAAATATTCAAAACTTGCTAAACATGTGATAACATTCAACTGATAACAACTTTAATTGACTTACATGTATAAATTAACTAAATATAAAACAACACAAAGTTATCAATTGAACACACTTTTTTCTGATTAAAGTGAGCTAAAAGGCTTACCGATATTCTATCTTAATAATGGTATTATCATGGACATGTGCATAGGCGCACCCGTTGTTACCACGCACGGGTGCACATGTATAGGCGTGCCCTTGGTTACCACACATGGGCACACGCGCACACACAGAGGAAAGAACAACAATCCCCCCAGTTACAAATAAATGAAAGTATATCAAACCAGTCTTACAAAGATAAGAATCATACAAACCAAGAACACCACTAAGTAGCTATCTAAACTGATAACAATATCAGTTTTTGCAGAGAAGCCCCTAAAGTTACAAAAATATGCTGGCACACAAAAATTATTTGATTTCAACCAATTTATATCTATTTCAATTAAAAATTTGATTACCCGAATACAAAAATAGTGTATAGTGGTACGAAAACTGACAGTGTTAACCATGTTTATTGTGTCAGTCCAGAAAATCAAAATGTGTAAACCTATTTTAAAAACATAAAAAATACTTGTTAGAATAAACAAAATTTGCAAATACAAGTACTAATTAAAATAAAATAAAAAATCCTATTTTTTGTGAAAGGCTAAACACTCATGAATCTTTTTAAGAAGTTACACATAATAATGAGTATCAAACGAGCTATCATTAAACCATGTGCCATTACAAATAATGCCACATATGGCGAAATGAACTAAGGTAAATAGACCGATTTACTTTTGTAAATTTACAAATTAAAAAGATTTGTACAATAAAACTAAAAATAATCAAAAATTAAGTTTCTAGTTTTAATATTATAAAATGAATTACATATGGTCATTATATTAATTAATAAATAAAACAAGGATGAACATCTTATTCATGGAAAAATATTTCAATTAAATAAAAAAGATTTGTACATTGACTATATTGTAACAACAGTTAAAATATATACTATTATAAACATTTGAAAAATATTAACTTTATTCAGTTGTCACCAACATCACAAAATATTTGTTTTTTTTAAGGTCCGCAGAGCCAACAATTATATTGATAAAAAAAGTTTTATTTACAAATATTCTTATTCTATCTCTAATTACAAAATTTTAAAATTTCACATGATGCCTTAAAACTGAATTCATCCACTGGAAAACATCCAATGCCGTACAATTTACCAAACAATGCACTTCGCGATACTTGTTCAAAAAAGTTCTCCCGTTTCTCTCCTGCCAGAGTGTCCATATAATACCCAATGGTCCTTCTCAGTAATGGTCATAACATGCATACCTCTTGTCCAATCCTGTAGTATGCTTTGGTTGCTACAAATCGGGCTATTATTATATTTAACATTCGCTTGTTCATTTGTGCTAGTGCTATTAAAATAACAAGATTCTATTTATGTACACCAACAAAATTCAAAAGGTATGATATATCCCACATTATCATACATTTTGCTTGTTCTTTGTTACTTTCTACCGAGTGTTCAATTTTAAACATTTTTAATATACGCTGTTAGTGATATGCCTAGAGACCTCAAGTGTTTCTTTAATACCAATAGTTTCGGAAGAAAAAGCAAAAGTTCAAAATTACTTGGTTATATATCCTACATATACAATATTATAACACAAATGAAATGGGCATTAGATTTTTGCCATAAATAATACTACCGAATAGATAAAGAATATTATCGTTTAAAATTATTTTATTATTTAAATATAATGCAACGAATGGTTAAGAATGTGGACTAACTTTTGTCTTGAACGTTAATTTTTATATTTAACGAATCAGTCGAGCAGAGTGCACAATTATTTATTATTTGTTTATTCCATTCCATTGAAATGACGATAATAACAACAACAACAATAATAAATATACGCTTAAGTTTTCTGGATGATACATAATTATTTGATCGATAAAGTTATAAAAGTAATTTTAGTATAGTTTATATTATTGTGAATATTTTCTTATAATAAAATTTTAAACTATTTATAAAGTAATGTAAATATTTTCTATTTATCTTCATTTGTTCGGACAATAAAAAATTATTACTATATTTTTCTGTTATAAAATATAGTGTATTTGAATATTATTCTAGTTTATCGATAGATTAGTTAGTGCGTTAAACATATTAGTTTTGTACAAAGATAAACATTGTCAACAGACAATAAACAAAATATCTGATGAATATTTTATTATCCAATTGATCTAGATTTTTTACATTTAGTTATTTTTTCAAACAATGTATATATTAAACGCGCTCAATAAGTAATGGAAATTATTTGCATTCAACAAATAAATAAATGAATGATTTTGTGGATTAACATAGTTCAAATTTAATAACCTACAGAAATGTGATTAAACAATAAAAAAATAGAGAGATTAACTAATGTATTTTCTATCAAATATAAAGCTCATTCCATAGGGTTACACTTTTTTTTGAGTAAAAATAAGGATCAAAGTCCTTATTTGATTTATTAATAGATGAAAAACAGTTTTAGGTTTCAAGATGAAACCTAATTGAACCCATTACAAAATTGATTCAAAAAACTGAATCTTGCCAAAATGTCCCAAGAAAAGTTAGAATTTAGAAAAAAAAAATGGAATAGAAAACAAAACACAGTAAAATGTAAAACTCTTCTCAGAATATCCAAATACGTTGATTATATTAATCTGATTTATTTATTGTAGTCTTTCTAATAAATCAAATTATATAGTATTTTATCTATTTTCAAAAAAATATAAAATATATTTCAAATAATTTAATATAAAAAATAAATATTTTCTAATATTTTCTAAAAAAGAGTTTAGAAGTGGCCGGTTTGAACATTTTTATAATTTTTATCAAGAGCACATTTCGAATTTTTTATTTAACGCGGGATATTAATAAAAATGTTGGCTCCGTATTCTACCTAGGGGTGTCAATGAAAATCGTTTATCCGTTTATCCTACCCGTATCATATTCGATAAGACATGTATGGATAAGGTTTTTTTCGTTAGCTTATTTCCTATGGGTATGGGTAAAGATTTTTTTTTCGTTAGCTAAACGGGTATTAGTACGGGTAATGGCTATTTCGTACGCATTGAGCAGAGTAATTATATAAAATGAATTACATGTAGATATATAAATAGGATATTCAGTTTATTTAATTTTATGTTTCTCATATCATTGTATCAACATTAATCCATGAGAAAATATATGCATTTTGTTGTAAGATGAATATTATATTAAACATATTATTATTATTTTTTGAATGTTTTATTATTTTATTAACTAATTGAATTTTGAATTTGTTAGAAGACATATTTGTATTTTTTTGTTTTTTTTCTTTATAAAAAATTATTTAATAATTACAACAATTTAATAATTAATATTTTTTAAACTAGTAATGTCTAATCATTTCCGAATTATTTTCGAATTACAAATTTTTGACCTCGCCAAACCGAACCCGAATAATTGATATGTCACTATAGTTAGTATAGGTATGAAAATGTTTCCAATCTACCCGTATCCATTGACACCCCTAATTCTACCTAATAAAGTGGGGTCCAAGGTTTCAAGCGTAGTTGGTAGCAAGTGGACTTAGTCCTTCTCACTCACCTTCTCAGTAACTACCCAAACTTGACCTCAAGCTCTATTAAACCAATGGTAAGAGTGTACAATTTGGGGACTTCCATCGATAAATTCCACATGAAAATTTCTTAATGGATTCCGCAACCACTATTTTGGATTCACATCTGCTGCGATCCGAAAAAGATGAACAGTAACTCTAAAACTCCTGCTTTTTCAAATCTGACCGTTCAATAATTTCGTGCACGTATCTCAAAGCAGCTGATTTTTCTTTGCACGAATCTCGAAACAATTCAACGGTTGGATTTCGAAAAGCAGGAATCGCAGGTCACTGTTCATGAGCGAAGAATCGCAGCAGATGCGGATCCAGATGTCGTGCCAAACCGGATTTGTTTAAATTTATGATAGTTTATTCAATATGTATATGGGTCTATATAATTCATCAATGTGTCTCCATTGGGGCAGCAACAACTAAGCACTTGTAAAAGCACCACACACGTATATCAGGTGTTTGTTAAAATGCCTCAACGAGCTATCAAGTATGCAGTGGTCCGTTTTTTTCTCAACAACTCTTCTCTCTATAGCAATATGTACATATTGACAATACTATTAACATTTCTTTTCTAAAACTCAGGTAGATGCATTCACTGCTGAGGCTTTCAAGGGAAACCCGGCAGCAGTGTGTCTGTTGGAAGAGAATGCTGAGGTGGACAAAAAATGGATGCTATCAGTTGCCAAAGAGTTCAACACTCCTATCACTGGCTTCCTCTCTCGACATGTTTCCAATTCACATGATGTGAAGAGTAATGATGATGATGCTCCTTGGTTTCGTATCTGGTATTTTACCCCAACTGTTGAGGTATATATCAGTAATATATTATGCAAAATTCTTAGATATTCTGCTTATTTCTTTCTTAGATATAACTTTCAGTTGTACTTTTCATTGAATATTTTCTGTGCAATGAGAGATTAACCAATGTATTAATTGGAATGATCAAGAAAGAGTACGACACACATGTTGTTCAATGATGAAACACTGACTCAGGAAAAGCCTCAGGAACTGAGTTGCTCATTCATACATGGTTAGAGGCTAACCTTTGTTTACCCAATGTTGAAGTTCCACTGAGTTGCCCGAGTGATACCACTATCTCTGTGCATCTTGTTGAGGCTCACAAGATACGTACCTAGATAACCATACCGGTGGATTACTAGATAAGTTTAATGATAATATGAAGTAGGAGAAGAAACCAGAAGGCCATACCACTGGAATTCAACACCTGTCTTCCTCTCTTTTGGGTGCCCCATGAACCAAAGGGGAGGAACTGCCTCTCTCTGACAAACACTGGTCAGGGCAATCAAGCCAGGTATCTTGCAGAAGAAATGCCATAATTTTGCATGATACTGGTATATACCAGCTGGAATAGAATGTGACTAAGCCCCATTATTGTGTTTATACAATCAACAAGCACTATATACTACACTAACACTTTGTTTCTTCCTAGGTTGATCTCTGTGGGCATGGAACAGTAGCAGCAACACATTTCCTGTTCTCATCAGACATTGTAAAACATGATATCATCAACTTTGTTGCGAATATCGAAATTGTATCTGCCAAGAAAATATCTAAAGCAGATTTTACTTTGAAAGAAGATGACAAGAAGTTCTTTGTTGAATTAGACTTCCCCGTAGATCCTTTGGTTGACGATGATGCACCTGAACCATCACTTCCTAAGACTCTGAATGGTGTGTCTGTTGTTAGTTTTCAGAAAACATCTTCTAATGATCTTATGGTACTTGTTTTATGCTATTTATTGTTGTTTCGATATCCCATATATTTGTGCTTCTATTATTCTTGTCAGGTGATTAGATGATTAAGAATTATCTTGGAATTTTGTTTCTCAGATAGTACTTTCTTCTGGAAAAGAAGTTGCGATGTTGCAACCGAATTTTGAGGAAATAAAGAACTGTGAGGCAAGAAGAGTTATAGTTACAGGACCAGCTTCTGACGGGTCTGAATTTGATTTCTTCGCCCGAGTCTATTGTCCCAAATTTGGAGTTGATGAGGTCAATACTTTTTTTTATCAATTTATCTGTCTTTTAATTATATGGCTGTGCACTTAGATCCCATGCTGCCATGCTTTCAGTTATTGAATCTATGTTATTCTCTATGTAGGATAATGTGTGTGGGAGTGCGCACTGTGCACTGGCACCGTACTGGAACAAAAAGTTGAATAAGCAAAGTTTTACTTCTTTCATGGTACTTCAATCATTCACTGTGAAACTTAATTAGTACTTCACGATCCAATGGGGTTTATTCATCAAAATGTCAACCAAAGTTTGAAATATGCACTGGATGCATTTATCATAATTTTGTATTTTCAGGCTTCACCAAGGAGTGGTGTGTTGTATGTGGATTTGGAGGAGAAATCTCAGAGAGTGCGCATCCGTGGCGAGGCAGTGACTACTATGCTGGGAATCTTGCTTGTTTAATGATTTTAATTTTACCCAGTTTTGTTTCTAAGACAAATTGGATGATTGTGGCCTAATAATTCATAGTTCTGGTAAGGGGGAACTATTTATAATTTCCCGATTAATGTTTCTGAAATAATTGCATGTTTTGTTAACTTGCTGATCAAGAGGATATGAGTTGCATAGTGCACCATTGGGCATCTTTTATCAAACTTGGAGCCATTATTCTTCTCCGGATAAATAACTTTCTGCTTCTTTCCTGTTGGTCCTTGGAGTGCAAATTACATGCAAAGAAAAATAATGAAAAAAATCAATTTAGAGTAATATTAGCTGATCCATGAAACAATAGCTGGGTTGAATATCTGGGATTATGTTTATTACAACAACCGCAAAAAAAAAATGTCTGCTCACAATTGGTTAAACGGTTCTCTTAAAATAAAAATAGCACTAACACACAAAAATTGAACTAATACATGGGAATTAGAATATTTTTATTAGTCTTTCTTCTCCCTTTGTGAACCTCACATCGCTTCCTCCCCACAGCAGGGGGATTCTTACAAATGGACCCATCTATTTTGCTATTTGCACCGCAAACACTTATTGATGCTTGTTCAATTTCACATCCTAGGTTGTTGCTGTTTAATAATCTCTCCTTTCTTGTCTCGACTATTCTTCTACCTTTGTGGTCTTCACACCTCTTTCTCCCTTGTATGGGCCTGTTTGCACACACACATCCATCTCCAAGGGCAATTCCACAAATATTTCAATTGGAATTGTCCTGTGAGAAGTATCAATTTCAGGTTGAAGTACTTGAGGCCAAGATTTACCAACTTTGCGAACCTCTGGCACCATATACTTGTCAAATAAAACACTTTTGTCGATTCTCACTCCAACCTTTTTGTCATAAAAGAATATCGTCTTCAAGTTTTGAAATTTTTGGAAGATGGGAGAAGACATCTGACTGTTGGATAATCTTTTCTCTAGTTTTGACAAAATTTCTTCATGCCGAATGGAACCATTATGAATTTGATTCCATGCATAGTCAAAATAGTCTAGGAGCTGTGCTTCTCTTTTCTCAGCTTCTGGCTTGTTTGTCATCTACAAATGCAAGCATGAAGCTTATCAATAAAAATCATGTTGATTGGTAGGTTTCTTGCAAAAGTGTAATATGCCGTGTGGTATTCGAAAAAATGGCCAAATTTTCTTATATGACTAACATTTAAGCTCCTATTGTTTGCTAGTAAACCTCTATTTATATAGTACAGTATTATAGGAGTTTTATGTGAAAGTGTTTATACTTTATAATGCCACTTGCATAATTTTGAAACACCAAAATGATTTAATACTAGTAGAATAGAATTGTTCTCTCATCTTTTTCTTTTGGTTTACAGTTTTATATAATTTCTGTATTTGACCAGAAAATTATCCTTCAAATGAGTCATTTGATCACCGTGACAAAGTAGCATGGTACAGCAGTAACTTAATTCTAACTACAGCTGGAAAATGTCTGAACAAACCCAAATAGCCTCTTGACTCGGTCAAACACAGACTCAACCAGATCCATTTTCTCTCTTTTTTAAAACTCAAAAGTGAATTGAACCTAACATGACTAAACCTGAAACCAGTAAATACCTAAAAGAGGGGAAGCAATCAGAACTGAATCTACACTATTCAAACAGAACTGGAATCTAAAAAACTTAATAAAAGTCTAACCAAGGCTACCAGGGATGGCCACAACATGCTCAGTCAACTCCAAACTGAGTTAATTAGTATACTATATAATAAGCTGAATTGACCTGTAGCATCCAGAACCGTACAAACTGGAAACAAATTCTGACTCTGAAACTGAACAATTGGAGACTCTAAATTGATCTGAACCCAAATCCGTGTGACCAAATGAGATGAAAGTGACCTGACCTAAACTGAAAATCAGATTAACCCGATATCAACACTGAGAACTGAAAAGTAACTTAACCTAGTGACCCAAGACCCAAAAATTTTTTAAATGACCAGCACCCAATTTTACCAGATTCAACAAACTAGTTTTTCAACTCAAATGCTGTAGAGGAAATTCTTACCGGCACACATCTGAAGGCAATGGAGAATCCCTGTGCAAAGACCTCCCTAAACAGACCCGGCTCCTTTTTCACTGGTACATGTTCTCCCTTCGCAAGAGAATCCAATTTTCCACATTCTAAATGGGACCCAGTGCGGCCGTAATGCTGAAGCCTTGTTCTGACATTGTCGGCTTGCCCCAAATAAACCACCATGACATCCTTGAGATCATCAGATCGAGTTTTTGTACCAGCATTGGTACCTGGTTTTGCAATGCTTAGCTCGTACAGCCCTGGAAAGTTCTCTGGGAGGTTGTGGATTCTGTACCGGTGGGCACCCTCCTTGCTAAGCGAGTGGTCATCCCAATCAGATGGTCCCACAAGTATCTACCAAAAAAGAAACAAAGAAAAAAAAGAGAAAAAATATAATGAACAGTAAAAAGACCAAGAACTAAAAGAGGAATTTCAATTCATAAGATCATAAATCTTGATTTTAGGCCAACAGAACATATATTTTTTGCATTTTTTACAAATTGATTTAAGTCGATTCTTACTCACTAATTCGAACCAAACTATTCATGGAGCTCAGATACAACTTACAAGCAATTGATAGCACAAAATCAGTAATCAGTAGAGTTATGAGTAAATGAGAGATCGGCAGTTGATTAATTGGTAAACTCACCTTCCAAGGAGAGAAGAAGGCGTCATGTTTTGTGCGACAGCATTCCTCCCTCTTCACTCTCCTATATTTCTTCTTCTCCATTGATCTCTACCAGGGAACACGGCTCCCGCCCATTGAATCCGTTCTTTTAGAAACAAAAAATGGAGAGAAATTTTAGAACTCAAACAGTGCCGTAGTGAGCAATTTGAGAAAGTTCTTGTGGTCTTGTGGAGAAAGTTTTGTAAATTGAAATGGTTTAACGCGTTAGAAGAAAATTTACGACTCTATCCAGGGCCAGGCCCAGGGGTGCTTACGGGTAGGGCCTGATCCCTGCCCTGCCCGGGCCCATAGTATGGAGAGAAAAACCAGCCCAAGTTTGTCCCTTACTTACATGAGCTAGTCCGGATTGGGCTTTTCCCAAAGTAGGCCCGACCCTGCCCAGGTTCGGACGCATAAATACGTTTCTAAAAGCAATAGCTCTATTTATTTATTTTTGAGTTTTTTTGGATAAAATCATCCAACTGTTTAAATATCCACAAGAAATTTCATTCAGATTTTGAATCCGTGACCTCCCATGCAGAGAACAACAATAGCTCTATTTAGTTTTAATATATATATAATATTTTTGTACAAACGTTAGTGGAAGCATGTAAACTAAGAAATGCTAGCAGAGTTTACAACAACAATGCTTAATCATTTCAAATCACAATTACAATCACAATTACAAGATTGTTCAATGAATTACATAAAATCTTGGAACGGCCTGAAGATCTGAACACATAATCCAGACAGACCTGGAATTCCAAATATGCCCTTACAATTAAAATTCACAAAATGAACCCAAGAAACAAAATAGGAAAGGAAAAAAAAAATACAAAGAGAGACTTGTGGGGAATAGTCATTTGATGTTTAATGTCCAGACCGTTGGTTCATGGCAGATTAATGAGTCATAAAATCATTAGAAGCGTGTAAATTAACAAATACTAACAACTGCAAGAAAATTCTACAAGGACAAATCTCAAATGTTTCAAAGCATAAAATTAAAAAGAGTTCAACAAAAAAAAAACTGAGAGTACATAATCTTGTAAATGACATATGGATGCAACCCACACCCTTAACCATGATTCTCAATCTAAAGAAAAATCTTTCTTTTTCCTTTTGCTAATTCAGAAAATGTTTTTAAAAGAACTGGTATGATTTCTATTTTTCATTTCCATGCATCAACTCCTTTGCATTTTCAATTTCACTTTTCTTGCAAAATCTATATATAAGAGTGTGGTAACATTTGGGCACCTTACTTTTGGACATCATTTCATGCATCAACTCCTTTGTCTTTGTTTCTTGCACAGCCAATCTATAAGAGTGTTACAAGTCATGACATCAGGTTCCCTGCCTTTGGAAATCATTTCATGCAACAACTCCTTTGCCTTCATAATTTCACCTTGCAACATTCATCTATAAAAGGGTTGCAAGTCATGACATCGGGCTTGACCCATTTGGAAATCATTTCATGCAACAAATCATTTGCCTTTGTTACTTCCTTTCTTGCAAAATCCATCTATTAAAGTGTTGCAAGTCACAACATTGGGTTCGTGCCCTTTTAAAAACATGATATGCACACCTCCTTTGCCTTCTCAATTTCCACCTCTCTAAACATCAGGCTCGTGCCTTTTTGGAAATCATTGCATCTAGCACCTCCTTTATCTTCTTAATTTCACCTTTCTTGCACAACCCATCCACAAGGATTTTATAAGTCACGCCATCGGGCTCGAACCCTTTGGAAATTATGTCGTGCATCAACTTCCTTGCCTTGTCAATTTCACCTTTTTTGCATCTATAAAAATGCGGCAAGTCACGACATCAGGCTTGACCCCTTTGGAAATCATGTGATGCATCAACTGTTTCGCCTTGTCAATTTCACTTTTCTTGCAAAATCCATCAATGAGAGTGTTGTAAGTCACGACATCAGGCTTGAACCCTTTGGAAACCATGTGATGCATCAACTCTTTACCCTTGCCAATTTCACCTTTCTTGCAAAATCCATATATAAGAGTGTTGTAAGTCACAACATTGGGCTCGTGCCTTTTAGAAATCATTTCATGCAACAAATCCATTGCCTTCTCAATTTCACCTTTCTTGCACAATCCATTTATAAGGGTGTTGTAAGTTACAACATTGGGCTTGTGCCCTTTGGTAACCATTGCATCCAGCACCTCCTTTGCCTTCGTAATTTCACCTTTCTTGCACAGCCCATCCATAAGGATATTATAAGTCATGCCATCGGGCTCGAACCCTTTGGAAATCATGTCATGCATCAACTTCTTTGCCTTGTCAATTTCACCTTTCTTGCAAAATCCATCTATACAAATGTAGTAAGTCATGACATCGGGCATGACACCCTTGGAAATCATGTGATGCATCAACTGTTTTGCCTTGTCAATTTCACTTTTCTTGGAAAATCCATTGATGAGAGTGTTGTAAGTCACGACATCAGGCTCGAACCCTTTAGAAACCATGTAGTGCATCAACCCCTTACCCTTGTCCATTTCACCTTTCTTGCAAAATCCATATATAAGAGTATTGTAAGTCACGACATTGGGCTCGTGCCCTTTAGAAATCATTTCATGCAGCAACTCCATTGCCTTCTCAATTTCACCTTTCTTGCACAATCCATTTATAAGAGTGCTGTAAGTCACAACATCAGGATTGTGCCCTTTGGAAATCATTTCATGCTGCAACTCCATTGCCTTATCAAATTCACCCTTCTTGCACAATCCATTTATAAGAGTGCTGTTAGTCACAACATTGGGCTCTTGCCCTTTTGAAACCATGCTTTGCAGCACCTCTTTTGCTTTGTCAATTTCACCTTTCTTACTCAATCCATTTATAAGAGTGTTGTAAGTCACAACATTGGGTTTGTGCCCTTTGGTAATCATTTCATGTAGCAATTCCATTCCCTTTTTAATCCCACCTTTCTTGCACAATCCATTTATAAGAATGCTGTAAGTCACAACATCCGGCTCATACCTTTTTAAAACCATGCTATGCACCACCTCCTTTGCCTTCTCAATTTCACCTTGCTTGCATAATCCATTAATCAATGAGTTGTATGTCACAATATTAGGTATAACCCCAGCAGGATGCATCTGTCTATACAAACCAAATGCCTTAGCGAGTTCACCCGTCTTACAGAGCTCATCTATAACCATGTTATAAGTGATCACAGAGGGTTCACGCTCACCACCATGTTTGACCATTCTAAAAAGCAATTGAAGAGCAAAGCTGGTGTTGCCCTTAGAGCAAAACCCCTTGATAAGAATGTTATACGGGATCACATTGGGTATAGTTACCAGCTTTCTACAAAATGACTGCAGCCTCACCAGTCCTATTCTCAGAACAAAGGCCCTTGATTATTGGAGTAAATATAATGGCCTCAGCTCTGTGACCCTCCTTTAGCAGCCGTCCGAGAAAAGAAAAGGCTAGGTCGAGACGATTCATTTGGGCACAGTACTTGATCATGAGCGCATAGGTATAATCATCAGGACTGATTCCATCAGTTTGGTTTATACGGTTGAAAAGGGGAAAAACAGCAGGGTCAGAGTTGCGAACCAAGTCAGCCAACAGAGCATGCAAATGGTGAAGCAACTCTTTGTAATGCTGTTGCTGAGGTCTCCAGTGAATCTTCTTGGCGATTCGGTGGGGTTGGAATTTGGAAATGGGGTACATCATAGAAGAAAAGGGGAACAGGGACGGGGATTGCAATTGTGATTGGGAATGCCAGAGGGAAATTAAGATGAAAGGAAACAGAAGGGTGTGAGAGACAGCGTGTACATCATCTTATCCTTTTTTGGTATCGCTCCATCTCTCTAAGCTTTAAACCAACAAGGTCGACCTTTTCTTTCTTTCAAGTGACAGGACGCCCATCCATTTTCTATTACTGCATTAAAAAAAGAGAGTAAGAAGTACATCACTCATATTTATGAACAGTAATGCTATTTTGGTTATTGAAATACCCAATCTTGTCATACTGTAGAGGAACATGAAGCTTAGAAATCAGATAAAAAGCAGCTTTATACAATAGACCGACAAATAAAATGTAAACAGTAAGAATTCAAATATATCTATATTGTGTGGACAACACAGCATTGAGGATAATTTAATAGCTCTCTACGCCAGGAAGTAGGTTGTCTATGCCAGGAAGTAGTTCTGATTACATTGGGAATGTACCTTGACAGCAGAAAGCAACACACCTGAGATGTTGTTTCTTGTCTCTAGAAATTGAGATTGTTGATTAATAGACAAATTCAGAGATTGAGATAGAGACTGTACTGAAAATAAGGAAATGATCAAGGAGAAGAGCAGAGAGACAAATAAAAAAATGGAGCAAAAAAAAAAAAAAAAAAAAAAAAAAAGATAACATAGAAATGGGGCAAAAAAAAAAAAAAAAAATCAAAGCTCTGGATGGAAAGATCCCACCATGTTGGACTCAAAAGCAGCACCGGATGGAGAGTAGTTCCAAGGCAGGCCCCCTTTGTGCAGTACATCACATTTTCTTCTCATATATGTTAATCCAATTACTCATGTGTCATGTTTCTCTCTCCTCATTAGATATGCATGTGATGTGCCTAAGACATAATGTAATTCTTCAAGTAATACAACTTTATTTTTTTATTATATACGAGTTGTTGTGTGGCTAATCATCTTGTTATCGTTATACACGTTTTTAGTATTTATAAGGAAAAAACCCTATTTGTGCGAAGAATCTATTTAATATACATATTTGTAGAAATAATTTTTACTTCAAATATTTAATTTTTTATTCAATAATTGTTTTTTTTTTCTTGAGACAACCCCCGAAGAAATCTAATTTCTTAAAAATTGAGAAGAGAAAATTTATAGATTGAATTGTTTCAGACAACTTAGTCTATAAACTTGAATGCTTGTATTCATGTTTCCTGGCCTTCAACATAGGAAACTTGACTCTTGTCATGTAATTAAATGCAAATAAACAAATGTGATTTTGTACAATATAAATTTCCCTTGATGATCCTTTGATATTTTATTTATTGCGTCAAATTAATTAAGGAAATATTGGGTGTCCAATTAGAAAATTATGCAATTTGATATTTTTCTTCATTAAATCTTTTTTTATTTAATTTGATATTTTTCTTCATTAAATCTTAAATTTTAGATATGTCCCCATCCAAATTGAAGTATCTAACATATTTCCTCGTTATTTAAATTAATCATCTCAATGTGCTAATTAATTTGTAAGTAGCAAATGAATAAATTTAAGATAACTATTTGGTCCCCCCATCTAACCTCTCTTTTTTACCTCTTCTTTTTATCTCAATTTCTGAACCTGGCAGAGCAAACAAACATAGTCAAGAGGTAAACGTCACTAGTCTAGTCTCCTCTATTATCCCCTGAACAAATGGCAATAATGTCATTTACCTACTGGGATATAGACTTGTTCAAAATCAATAACAGTACAAGAGTCTTTTGTTAGTTAGGTGAGCGTGAAATTCTTTCAATCTAGCTAGAGAAAAGCATATAATGCTTACCAAAATCACTGATATGAAAAAACTTAAGCCACCGTTTATCTTCCTTTGAAATTTGGACTTTCTGTTAAAGCATATAATGATAATGATTTGAGGATGATAAGAAAGGCAACCAAAACAAGGCTAACTTGCACGGTCTTCAAACACCTTTATCATAAAAAAAAAAGGTGCTGAAACAATTTGTTATGCAACCAATTGTATCAGATTGCAGGCTATTTTTCTTAGTTGACATGATGAAGGCAGATACCATTATTAAGAAAAAAAAATGAAGAACAATAAACGTGCAAGACCTGATACAATAGACAAAAAGATATTAGCAGCCTCTACAGATTCTACGAGAGAGTAAGTCTTACATTAAAACCCTAGGAGGGATGCCAAACCGAACATCACTTCATATACTCCTTCCAAACTCCATTGAATCAGCATTTTCAGTTGCAAAGTGCAGTTGCGCCAACATCATTATCCCAGCCTCCGAGTCTGATAAATGGTAGACAAATAGGAGTATATAATTATAATAACATCCAAGAAAAAAATTAATTTAATTCAAAATATCATGACTCTCGACCAAATTAGATCAGACGCTTTTAGTGAACGCCGAATCTAGTTCATCGAGAGGAGTAACCATAGGACGGACCACATATTTACCTGAAAAAAAAATATATAATTTTCAAGAAATATGCTGAACCCCCTCATTTATCTAATACCCCAACTTCCTCCCAAAAATCAGAAAACAAGAAATATACAAAAAAAAAAAAAACAGTTGGAAACGACCACAATTCAAGGAAATAGAGAAACTTGAAAGTAAATGGATGGAGGAATTAAATCAGTGAGACATTGATCTCACTTTATCAAAAAAAAAAAAAAAGGTAGGAGGAACTTACCGCAAAGAGAAGAGAGGAGAGCTGAGCAGCGGTTAGGAGAGATCCAGAAGCAGGTTGAGCGAAATGCGATGAAGAAAACAATGAAGCTAGCGAAGAGAGAAGGAAGCAAACTGGTTAAAGCAACGGAGCGAGCACTGGAGAGAGAGGACTGCGAGGCTGAGAGCGGGCGAGGAAAAAAAAAAGCAGCCGCGTCGCCGCGAGTAGTGTTTACCAAACGGTTCGGTCCGGTCCGGTCCGGTTCAAATTCGGCCGGTTCACGGTTTCGCACGAGTCACGGTTCTCACGGTCCAAGGTTCTATACGGTTCGGTTCCGGCGGTTCTAACTTGAAATAGTTGGCTCAAAACCTTGCTAGAACGATGGTCCAATTTCACAAGGTCCGGTCCGGTTCTAGGTTCGGTTCCGGTCCTAGACCAACCCCTATTACCATTTATTCATTTGAATGCTAATTTTCCTTGCTTAATTTTTGCACCCATCTTATAAGATTTTTATAAATTATACACTTTATAATCATAATAAGATTTTGCAACTAAATATTTTTTTTGAAACAATGAAATATAATTTTGAGAATAATGAAAAGAGCTAAAGTTTAATAATAATAAGAATATGTGAGTATGAGGTCCGGTCCGGTCCGGTTTTGTCACGGTTCACCGGTTTAGTAGGGTCCGGTTTAGTTCGGTTCTAGTCCAAAATATTAGATAAAAACCTTTCTAGAACCTTAAATTAAATCGGTCCGGTCCGGTCCGGTTTTGAACCTCGGTCCGGTTCGGTACGGTTGCGGTCCACGGTTCCCACGGTCCGGTTCTTGAACCCCCGGTTTTTTTCAAAACACTAGCCGCGAGTGCGGATCCTCCGAGCTAACTCAAATTTTGAGTTTAGATCCGGAACGTCCGATCAGAAACCGGGCACGGTCCCCTTTAATACTCGTGCCAAAGCAGATCGGACGGTCCGGTCTAAACTCAAAAGTTGAGTTACCTTATGAATTCAAGTCGTAGGCGTACGAATGTGCTCTCTTAAAATAATTCATATTAGCTAAAGTAACTCAGATTTTAGTTTTAGATCCGACCGCCCGATTAGTTTTAGACAATATTAAATGGGCTCTAGATTTAAACTCGAATATTATATTACCTCGTAAGAATAACATATAAAAAACCGTAAACCCTAAATCTTAAAAAGATTGGGAACAACATAGATGTCCGAAATTTTTATTGAAAACATGAAAAAAGAACAAATTAAAACACCTCCATTATAGGGAGAGAGAGAGGGTATTTTCAAATACACCATCTGACATCTCCTCTTCCCGTTGAATTACATCCGATTTTTTTATTAAACGAAAATAAAAATTAAAATAGATCGTATAGAAAGGTGGTGTTTTGGTGAAAAATCAAAATACGAAAAAAACGAATTAAATTATCTCGTCCAACGGACGGTATGAAAACCTCCATCCAAGTTACTGCTAATTAACAAAACGAAAATAAAGGAGACGATGTAACAAACCCCGTCCAGACACCAGAGCAAAAAAAAAAAAAATCTGGACGGGTTAATCCTTCTCATCCAAAACTAGTGAAAAGATTGCTTTAAAAATTAATAAATCCATTATAGCATCCCGAATGAACCAGTAGAATCTTTAAAGCAACCCTTGTCATCTGAAGATATCGTCAGGCTTTTCAAGAAGGTATATTTTATGTTCCTTGTTTGCAATGGTACATTTCTTTTGATTGAGGCTTGAGCTAGTGAACCTTTTTCTTTGATATCTGAGTAAATTCGGATTTTTTTTTTTATTTACCAACGGAAAAAATCGAAATTAATTAAAAACCACTCAGTTTGAGATTCTATCACAAATACCACCGACGCACAAGCCTTGTGCGCACCCGGAAACACGGATCCGCACAAGGGTTGTGCGCACCCAATAAAACTGATCCGCAAACCGCTGTGCGCACCCGATCCCTCCAAATTCGGATCCGCACAACCCTTGTGCGCACCCTCAGGTCCGCATAGCTATTTGGCACACCCAAAAAAAAATTATAAATAGGGGGTTTCTGGAAACTGTGTTCATTTCACAACGCTACGAAGGAGCAGAGAGGCATAAGCGACAGCAGAGGTAAAACTAGTTCTTTATTTTTTTTAAATTATTTATTTGACATTATTTTTAAAATTAATATTAAATTTATTAATTGATAGGTTTGTTCAATTATGATTTAAATTGCTTGTTATTTTGGTGGTGAAGTTTTAAATGGGCCAAATGGTGCTTATTACAGTACTCAACCTTCAAAAATGTTCAATATCATGCCAGATTTAGATTTTAGAGGTATAACTAGAGAAGTGTACCAGCAAGTTGGTATTGATCCGAATTATTATGAACTGGTAATTTCCGCAAGGATCAATATTGGTCAAGGCAACCAAACATGGTTCCAACAGCTACCGGTACAAGATGATAATAGCTGGAGGTTGTATATGTTAGTTTGTAATAATCTAGAAGTCAATAATACGATAAATTATCATAAAGCTTTGTTCATGAATTGAGTGATTAATAAACTGTCATTTTGTTCCTTGAGTATTATTGAATTTATGAATCATTTCGAGTTCATGACTGGAATTGTGAAACTTCATAATATAGATGATATATACTCTTAAAAGTCTCTAACCGAGGTAATTAGCAGGAACACTAATTTACCGTTACAAGGTTAGTATGTGGATTAAAAGATGGTCATGTTTTACAGACCATTGACATGAAATGTCGTTTTAATCACATAGATACATGTTCTAGGAACATGGTATTTGACAGACCCCGAATGAAACATTAAATGGAATTGTGTACGTGTCATTAATGTTTTCATTCAGTGTTAAGTTCTAAAGTATGAGGTATTCATCTTTCCTACTAAAAGATGTGTATGTGTGATTGTTATCTAACGCTGTCGGTAAAACGCAGTCATAACGGTAGCTTTTCGGTATACATAGCTTAGCTGAGGTAGTGATGGTTTACCAAAAGTACTATTGTCCCTCGTATCTCTATACGAGTTACGGTATCACTGGGCCCCTTGATAGAGTAGGATTATCTGCATGCAGTATAATTACAAGAGTAATTATATTTGATAATCTGCTCAAGATCGAGAAAAGATTAAGTTTGCGAGGATGACACACACCTACCTTGAAACTGATCTGATACTGTGAGACATAAGAATTAACACGACTAAAATAGTTTACTAGATCGTGGTACTGTATAGTACAGCATCATCTGTGTAATTGGATGGTCATAGTGTAGATGTCAGATGCCTCCTATGATTATAGAAGTTAAAATGGTTTTAATTATATTTACCAACATAACACAGATCCTATTGGGTCACACCGCAAATGAGACTTATCAGAGAATCTTACTGATTAATTATAAATTGATTATAATTAATATTAAGATAGTTATAATTAATTATACATGATATAATTAAATTATAAATGTCATATAAGATGACAAGCAAAAACAACGGTTAATTTATAAGCGTATTCGATACGTTGTATAAAACCGCACCGAAACCGAACCGTAAGAAATATAATTGTTTAGAACAATTATATAGATATTTGATATAAATATCTATATTTGAGATATTTGATATAAATATCTATATTTGAGATATTTGATATAAATATCTATATTTGATATAAATATCTATATGGCAATTTGGTAAATACCACAAAACCGAGGGCATTTCGGTCATTGACGAACCTCCTCAAAATAGCTATAAATAGAGGGGTAGGGGGAGAGAAAATTACCAATTCACTCACATCTGATCTGATCAGTCTGATCGAATCGATAAATCTATTTTCTCTCTTTCTCGGTTACGGTTGTTTTTACGGTTGTCGTGAATAGTGTTTTTGTGAAGTTTCGTGAATCTGATTTTGCGCGAGACGCAGTCAGTTTTTACGATCCTCGTGAATAGTGTTTTCACGCCTCCCGTGAATAGTGCTTTTACAGTTGTCGTGAATAGTATTTACGGGATTCGGAAATAATATATTTGGAAAAGTCGCGGTATATTTATTTTGTCTTTTTCTCGGTGAATAGTGTTTTCACGCCTTCTGTGAATAGTGTTTACGGGATTTGGAAATAATATATTTGCGAAAGTCGCGGTATTTTTATTTTGTCCTTTTCTCGGTGAATAGGGTTTTTTGCAATCCCGCTGGTCAGTATTACTGGCAGTAGAAAGCCAGCGCTCTAGTGGTTCCTGGTGGACAACCGATAGAGGTATCAGATGTCTGATACTCTGAGGCAAGACATTCCTCAGATTCGATCTTTTCGGTCTGCTGCAATCCAATTGGAATTTGGATCAAGGTATAAATATGTTATATTAATCTATTTAATTTGTAAGTAGATTAAAGCTTTAGAAATCAATTATGGAGTAGATCTGTAAAATGATTAAATCGGGTTTTGATGCCAAAGAATACTGAAGGTGGATCGCCTTGGAAAGTATTTTGACATACCTCGTTTAATCCTTGGCTTAAGTTAGAAGTAAAATTTTTGTTTTACGTTCTTTCCGCAGCTTAAGCTAATCAATGGGTTTGGACCGTCCGTAACCCAACAGTATACCCAAATGACAATGAATTTGACCACTCCTTTCAAGTTCCTAGAATTATATGTTGTAGCTAACCCTAGACAGAACCCCAGACGTAACCCAAACCAAAACACCAGAACTATGCCGCAAATGACCAAGGGTCGGGTTCGTGAGCAATCGTGACGGGTCCTGTCCGGGCTCTAACTTTAGGGAGTGCTAGTCGGTCCTCATATGTAGGGGCTGGACCTAGTCGTTCTCAACCTGACCGGGGACGACCTCGGGTTCCATCTACTAGTTCTAGCCGGGCTGAAACTGATGGGAATCGATCTCCAACCTCGGAACCGCTTTATTATGCTGAAAATACAGATGAAGATCCTGAAGAGCGGGAGGTAGAGGAAAATTGGGATGCCAGTGACGGCGGTGGGGCAACTGATTTTAGTGATGTGGATACAAATTTTCCTGTACTTGGTAGACGACAGTGGCAGGTGTCGGGTGGTGCATCAGGACACCCGTTCGAGTAATTTCATGACACATCGGGGTTTGAAGAAGCTGACAGCTCTTTTTTTGCAACTTCTGAGGTGTGTTTCATTTTTTATTAATTAAAAAAAATATTTATTTATATTTGTTAATTTTTTAATTGTTTAAATAGGGTGAAAAACAACATGAATTGTCTGAGGGGATGACGTACGCCAGCAAAGAGCAAATGCAAGAAAAAATTTACCGTTGGCATATAAAGGAAAATATTGAGGTGAATCAGACTGTAAATGCACAGTTCTCCTGGTACCAACGCCGGTACTCCTGGTCGTATGCCTCGAACGCATAAGTTTGGAGGTGCTCCGGAATCATGTCCTCCGGAGCCATGGCCTCAAGCCGCTGCACATAACCCTCACGCAAATTCCGCCAATTCTTCCCATCGGTAGTGTCTAATGCCCTGTGTAACTGGTACCATTCCTCTTTGCTTATCGGAACGGGCACAGAAAAATACTGAGACATGCTGAACTGTCTCATGACCCGCCCAGGATAATAATGCTCTATAACCTGGAAATAAACAAGCGGTACCTGTAGAGAAAAAAATATAAAACTTTAGGAACTACAAATTTTATGAATTAATTTTTTATCTAAGAATAGAAGTGTTACCTGAGCTAACTAGAAGTGTCGCTGTGCCACGCATATCGAAGGCAAGTCGTCCAAGAAAGAGTGGCAGCCATAATCATTGTCATTCGGTACAAGATCATCATACGGGCGCTAGTTGACGTGCTCATCTGACCTCATCTGCTCGAACTGACACCGGAAAAAAGCAACCCCTGTAGGTCGTCCATGTGGGGTACGGTAGAAAGACTTCTCCGAGCACCATCTCTGAGCATACGCAGGACATGTCTGCCCGTCGGGTTGACCCCAATCTGGAGCCCAATTCTTCACTAGTGGGATGGACGGCCGAATGGAAACCTCGTCCATGACCAATGATGGAGGAGACCAATCGGACTGTAAAATCTCTTCTTGGTCACCTGTTTTAATGCAAGTTGCAGTTCTTTTTAATACAAAACATAGATCAAATTGTTGAAATACTAACTAGAAAAAATGATTTTCAATACCTGACACGCATTGCATAAACCGCGGTATAGACATGCCAAGACCGCTGCACCCCAGTTCATGTTTGGCAGGTTCTCCAAGTCCACCAGAAATTGTAATAGAGAGGCAGGAACAGTGCCCCCAGATGAATTTGGAAACATCCAGCATGCGAACATCTCCATAATGTAACCCCGGGTCCACCGAGCTACCTCAGCGGGATCGACATGTTCGGCTAGTTCGGCTAGTTCTTGACTGTAAAATTACTTGTATACAATGTAAATGCCGCAATCAAATGATTTAAAAAGTTACATGCATGCAATCAATTAAATTTAAAATTACCTGAAACGCTCCCGCAAGGCGACTATACAGATGTCGTTCTTAGAGTCAATCATGCCATTCTTTGTCCTCCTTCGCTTCATCAATCCCTCACCCAGCAGATTGGTCACGAGCTGCGCAAAGTCTCCCTACTCGACACCGGTCACAGCATCTCCAGTAATGGGTAGGCCCCAAAGACAACTCACGTCCTGTAGAGAGACTGTAATCTCTCCAATGGGCAGGTGAAACGTGTGTGTCTCCGGCCGCCACCTCTCGACCAGTGCAGATGTAAGTGAGGCATCTGCAATAACAGAGGTGAGCTGTGACACATGCCACAACCCCATCCTCTGTAACACTGGTGCATAGCGCACGTCATATGGTTATTCCTCACCTCCGTCATGTCATGATCCTAAAATAAATTCCAAATGCAAATAAAATAAATAATAGAGATATTTTTCCAAAAAAAATTTAAATTTGAATTATTTCTTAAATGTAAACTTACATATGCTAGCTTCATCTTGTGGCCCTCGCGCGGGAACCAACAGACGAGGCTAATGCTCTCATCCGTAAAGTGCGGAAATATTGTAGAGATCAACTCCTTATCCCAATTATGCTCATCCAATGGTTTTGTGCCGCTCGTTGACGCCATACTACAATTATTTTATAACTAAATTACATATCTAAACTAATCTACAAACTAAATAAATTAAATTAGCTAAACTATCTAAATTAAATTAAACTACAATTATTTTACAACTAAATTACATATCTAAACTAATCTACAAACTAAATAAATTAAATTAGCTAAACTATCTAAATTAAATTAAACTACAATTATTTTACAACTAAATTAAATATCTAAACTAATCTACAAACTAAATAAATTAAATTAGCTAAACTATCTAAATTAAATTAAACTACAATTATTTTACAACTACATTATCTAAACTTAATCTACAAACTAAATAAATTAAATTAAACTACAATTATTTTACAATTACATTATCTAAACTTAATCTACAAACTAAATAAATTAAATTAGCTAAACTATCTAAATTAAATTAAACTACAATTATTTTACAACTACATTATCTAAACTTAATCTACAAACTAAATAAATTAAATTATCTAAACTATATAAATTAAATTAAACTACAATTATTTTACAACTATTTTATCTAAACTTAATCTACAAACTAAATAAATTAAATTATTTAAACTATCTAAATTAAATTAAACTACAATTATTTTACAACTACATTATCTAAATTCTACAAACTAAATTATCTAAATTATCTAAACTATCTAAATACTAAACTACAACTTTAAAAAAAAAAAATTTACCTTTACTGTAGGGCTGAGGCGCGGATCCGGATGGGTAACATCGGGTGCGCAAGGGGGTTTTATAGCTCCAAAGGGGTGCGCACAAGCCTTGTGCGGATCCGGTTGGTGCGCCAAATTGTTGCGCGGATCCGGTTGGTGCGCCAAATTGTTGCGCGGACCCGGTGCGCGAACTCTGCCGTGGACCCGCACAGGGGGGGTGCGCACAAGCCTTGTGCGGATCCGATCGGTGCGCCAAATTGTTGCGCGGACCCGGTGCACGAACTCTCCCGTGGACCCGCACTTCAGGTGCGCCAAACCCTTGTGCGTGCCTCTTTTTCGGGTGCGCACAAGGCTTGTGCGGGGGTGGTATTTGTGATAGAATCTGAAATAGGGTGGTTTTTAATTAATTCCGATTTTTTCGGGTGTTAAATAAAAAAAAATCCGGAGTAAATTATATATTCACTTTCATTTCTTCTCACGCACATAAATGGATTTGCAATTTAAAAATCTAATTTGTTCTATTCTTTAGTAATTTTTAGAGGATTCTTACTCAAACAAGGTTATATTGACTATCAGTCGACAGTCCTCGTATTTTTTTTAGATCATTTAAGTGTTGATAAATAATTTAATTTAAGTAGTTGAATTGAAACGGAGTCTTCACATATACATTCATATTAGTTTGTATGTCAGTATGTGCATACGTAGTATTGTTTAAATATAATGTAAATATAGTGTTCGATCATCGGGTCGACATATAAAAATAAAAATAGTATAATACTAAAAAAAACTACTTTTATACAAAGAAAATTGATATGCATAGCCAAATCAGATATAAACTAAACTAAGGAAAGACGCGTTTAAAAATAAAGCGAAATACAAAACATTAGGTAAAATATACATTTTCATTCAAAGAGAAGAACTTTTGGAAAAAAAAAATTACTCTCTAATCTTTCGAAATTTTTATTCATAACATATAAAAAAATCGAAATAAGTCAATCGAAATAAGTCTAAAAAAATTGTTTTCTAATATTTTAATAAGAAAAAAGACAAAAAGTCAATCACAATAAGTCAACATTTTTTACTTTTTCAATATTTTTAATACCAAACATACGTGAGTTAAACTTCCGATTTTTTTATTACTCGAAATTAAATAAAAAATATATCGTTAAAGAGAAAAAGTTTACAAAAAATTCGAAAAATAAGTAGAACGGGTTTAATAATCCCATCCCACAGGACGGGTTAAATTATCCCGTCCCAATTAATCACTCGGTATACTAACTAAATGAACTAAACAGCCAAAAAAAAAGTAAGTCCGGGACGGGTTAAACCAACCCGTTCGACACCCAAAAAAAAAGAAAGAAAGAAGGCAAAGGCAAAGCACTCATGGTCCTTCCATTTTCAAATAAATATAATTTGATATGACATTTTGACATACCGAAATGATTTCTTATCAATTTTTTTTTCTAAAATAGATGCAGTGTCTTAGAATTGGAATGTACTATAAACCATGATATTTTCTTTATTTACTCAGAAGAGACTTTTGAACTGAGATCAAATTCAAAAAATATATATATTTTTTCCTAATAACACACAAAGAAAGAATGAGTCTATGGTGCTATGCATAGCACAATTCGGTTCCGTGATACGGATCAATATTTTTGTTTGCAAAATCCTAATGGTCTATCCGAACCATTCAAGATGTTTTTAATATGGATATACTTGCAGGCTAAATTTTATATTTTTTTATGTTTGTTTTTACTATTTATAAATATAGGTAGAAAATCACTGTTTTTTAATGGTCAAGAATTTTCAGATCAAGTGATTTTCTACATATATTAAAAAATAGTAAATAGATTATAAAAATCATTAAATTCAGTCTGCAAGTACATATTCATATAGGTAATGGGGATCATGTTGAACAGTTCAAATTGACCTTTACGATTTTGAAAATGAAAATATTGAACCGTATTACGGACCAACCCGTGATATGCAGAGTACAATAGACTCACTCCACAAAGAAATATTTAAATTTTACTTACAGTCGCAAAAAATCCAGCATGAAAATTGTTGATCTGAATTATTTGTCGCAGTCTTTCTAATAAATTCAATTATGTAGTATTCCATCTGTTTTAAAAAAATATATAAAAATATTTCTAATATTTTTATACAAAAAGAAATAAATCATAACATGTTCTATTTAATAATAAAAAAATCACAGAAAATTCTAAATTCGGAGAATTATTTTTCGGAACTCCGAATTTGAAAAATAATTTTGTGGAAAGAGATCCTCTAGATTTGGAAAATTTTCCAGATATAGGTGTTGGATCCGGGAAATAATTTCCTGATCGATTTGATATTAGCCAACCTCTCTCTCTCTATATATATATATAGGGATCATATCGATTTTGATTTTTTTTTATTTATCCAAAATTTCAGATATTTAACATTAATATTTCTGATTTAAAATATATTATAATAACATGCCCACTTTTTGGGCGCATGTGTTATAAGTTAAACCGAAGTGCTGCGTTCAGATAGATGAAATATCATTAGAAAATTTTCTCTGAATACTGGTCAGGACTCAGGAATACAGTCTACACATGGAGTGGTTCACATCTGGCAAGACGGCTGTGTTTTGACACAATTCATATATAATTCCCGGGTTTTGACACCGATAGTGGTTGTCAGTTTGGAGCATTACTACTCCGTTAAGAATGGCAGTTATCATCCGATATTCGACAATTTGACAAGAACTATGAATTAGGATCTTTTTGGTTAGCATTTTCTTTCTTAAAAAAAGCTAACTCTGAAACCTCAATGCCTGGTTACATCTATTTTAATTAGCTGATTCATCAAATATGTAGCCTTGATAATTTATGTAGCAAAGTTCACATTCCATTCATTCAAATTTCTATATAATAGGTTTCAACTCCTCAATTAATATCACTTTGCTCTGACTTTAAGAACACCCAAGGACAAAATTTTAGTATTCCTCTTTATAAAACAAAATTACTTCATCTTATTCTTCATAAAACCTGTCGCCTAATCTTCCAATTGTGCTTTTAAGATCCAGTTAATATTATTTCTTGTCATTCCATAGCAAAACTAGAATCTCCTCTGAAATATTTTTCTTTTAGCACAGCAGAAACACAATTTAGATTAATTGTGAAAATCACCTTGTTTTTCTTCAATCAAGCATGAAACATAACATAAGAAAAGTGCAATAACACCAAACAAATGAAAGAAAAGAAAGATTGATTCTGCAATAATTTTTAGCTGGGCTTATTGAGAAACATTAAGAAAAACAAAATTGAAGAATGTGTATGCAGATACTTTTCTTTGTTAGAGAACATGCATTCAACCAAAATTTAAAACAAAAGTAGAGACTGGCTCAAATTTGATCTAAGATGACCTCAGCACCTGATAGCTTAAACTCCGAAGGCGCTTTCTCCACATTCAAAGCCTTTATCTTGCCATCATCCACATAAGCTGACCACCTTCATATAGTATACTATCATAAATTAGTCCCTAAGAGTTGCTTATGAATACTTATTTCCCCAGTTCAATTGCAATTTATGACAGCTTCTTGTAATATAAATCAAGTTTGCTACCACAACCATGTTTCAGTTAGAAACATTCAGGTACAGGTGCTAGAGTACTGGACTAGCTCAGGTTTAGCAAGGATGCTCCCAATTATGCATTTGTATACTTCCACCCCCTCTTCAAACCCCAATCCCGCAGTATCTGTCTGTTTTTATTTATTTTTTCCATTATCAAATGAACCTCCTTTCTCGTTCATACAATCTTTGTCACCTCTAATTAATTATGTAGAAACGGAAAGAGAAGCAACCTATGAGAGCGGGGTCCGAGCAAAGCAGCAGAAAGATCAATATCCAGCTCCAGGCTCTTGTGGAATTTCCCATCAAAATCCCCATAAAATTCAATCTACAAAAAAATTAGAAATCATCAGTTGTACAGCTGACCAAATTGATGCATTCTGAGCAAGGAAGCATCAGCTTTCCTGTGTAGAATGCTCGGCAAGCAACAAATACTGAAAGAATGGCAATTTGTTTATTCTAAAGCCTTCGAATCAAATAGTATGCCATCATAGTTCCTGAATTCCAATTTCTAAATTTACACCTTAACCATATTATACTACAATCCCAAAGATATCTCTACCTCGACCCAAACCCAACTGCTTATTATATTAATGTTTTCTGAATGCAATGGACAAAGCTCAAAAATCACTTTTACATGATAATGGTAAAGGGAATTAAATTCGCTCTCTTACATAACAGGTAATGTCAAACAAAAAGGACCAACGTGACCCAACAAAAGAGGAAACTTTTGCTTCACAATCATTCATCAAAGTTAGGAAAAATTTAGTTTGCATTAACTATACCCAAAGAAAGAGGGCTCGTTTGGAAGGAGATCTTAATTGTAAATATTAACAAAACAAACACCTTACATCACACCGGTTTAATGCTTAGCTGTAAACCTTCAAATTGCAGTACAAGGTGCAAAAACTCCTAGTTGAATATGCTCTCCATTCAAGACACATGCTTTTTAGTCACAGCAAATGTGTAAAATACGTAAATAATTAGAGTACTCTGCAAAAAGATCTCACCACATCTTTGGCCTCAAGTTTCTCAGCCCAGGCATTCATGGTATAAGGATCATTAACAGCCACGCAAATAACAGAATCGATCCCCTTTGCTTTGAACTTATCAATGTTCTTCTTGTAGCTTGGCACATGCTGTGCTGAACAAACTCCTGTGTAAGCCCCCTGGTACAAAGATTTGCATTATACCACAACCAAGGTAGCGAAACAAATGTGAAGACAATACATGTCAGGCAGCCTCCGACATCTAGTATGTTATCTATTTTACTCTGGAGAGAGGAGAGTTTCAACATCTTACAATAGGATCACTTGATAATATTAACAGTAAATCAGAATTTATGCATCTCTAAAGCATCAAAGGTCATTAAAGTCAAGACTGTTGAAATTTTAAAAAATGTTTGATAAAAAAAGCCAAAGATGCATCAAATATTCAACTATCGCCATGTTTGTATGCATAATATATCATCTAGAGTGCATCAAAGATGTCAGGTTGCAAATTTAAACTTCATTTCTGGCAATTTTCAAGTCTGTTGGCAATGCACCCTAATCCTTCAACTTCTTCTTCTTCTTCTTCTTCAAAGCCTTTATTCCCAAACAAGTTGGGGTAGGCCAGAAATGAAACCCAATCGAAATCAGCAACACAGGGACTTCCCAGGAGGTCACCCATCCTAGTACTACTCCTGCCCAATTCGGGAGAGTTTCATTTGCTGGCCTGTATTTGCCTAGAAACTAAATATCTCATTGTGTTAGATGCCATATGACTTATTTCTCGTTGCTGAAATTCTTTAGTGCCTCATTTCAGTTAAATATACAGGACTGACAATATTTGATTGAGGCTGAAGACGGGCGTCGAGCCTTACCCAGGCTTACACAGTGATACTACTTTCCAGAAAAGAAAAAAGAACCTTTGATTTAGTACCAGTACTTCCCAGTTCCAAATTTCTAATTTAAGAGTATACAAGAGAAGACTAATTGAATTTGTTTCTCAGAAAATTTCTATTGTTCTTCATTCAGCTGGATTGTCAGAACTGATGGTGTTTGATTGAGGCTGATGACAGTGATCAATCCTTCCCATGCGTACATGCCAGTTCTCATAATTGAAGAAATATATAAAGAAGATTAGTTGGACAAAAAAACTTACTGGTAAACCAAAGATGACCACTTTCTTCCCCTGAAAAGGCAATAATTTGAGAAATTAGATGCTCCTCAAGAAGTTAATTTCAGTACAAAACTAGTCAAGTACTTCATTTAATCTGTTTCCATAATTTGCTTTGTGACACCTTACTCTTACACAAAAAAATTGATATTTTGCTTTCACCAATTTGAAACAGGGATATCTCCAACGCTTTTTGAGATTTAAAATTGACCACATGAACTCAATTTTCAGGATCCAGCACCACACTTCAAACTTGTTTCGCACAAATAGCTATAAGATATTCATTTAACCACCTAAACAACCAATTAAAGAACTGAGTAACTTATCAGATTACAAGTTAGATAGATCAAGCATCTAAGCACATTATTGATAGAGGTCTGTATAATATTAACCAAAAAAGTCGCCAACTTCTACTGGAAGCTGATCAAATTTCAGAGCAAATGGATCTAAATTACTAAAAGAACTACGCATTATGTCAACAAAAACTGAGTAACGGACTTCAATAGAAGCAAAGGTTATAATATGACCTTCCAGAGTGGGCCTAAGCTTGAGAGAGAGAGAGAAGAGAGACCTGAAAGAGATCTTTGACAGGAGTAGTGGAAAAATTTGAGGTAACACCTTCGTCCCAGGTGCGAGATTTCTGGAGCGCAACGCCGGGCGCAGCCACCACGATGTCATCTCCGGTGGCCACCTTCGAGAATCCCCGCCACATCGCCGACGGGAGCCGCCGCGCCCCTCTCACCAACGCCGAAGCCATCTCTGTTTGCAGACAATCCTCTTAAACTCCTCTTTTATTTTGAATTTATTTTTTGGTTGACTGTAATTTGTCAATTTATTCGTCGAAAATTATCCCAAATCACGGGTGTATCAGTGCAGTGTAGACGAATTCTTATCAGTTATCACAAAAAGTAACTCAAATTTTGGGTTAAGATCCAAACCGTCAGAACTGTTAACGCGCATTATTAAAGGGATCCCTCCAACACCTCGGACAGAATTGGCCCGAATTATGATCAGACGGTTCGGATCGAAACTCAAAATTTGAGTTGCTTCAGAGGATCTGTACTCGAATGTATACTGTAGAGTGTAGACTGTTTCTGCGCCTGATTTTGTCTTTTAACAAGAAAACTAATAAATAACAATTCTCTAATCTGTAGAATCGGAAATATGAAAAAATGGTAAGGTAAAATAAAATTTACAATGGAAAAATGTAAACGCAAAATTTTAAATTTTAAATACAACAATGCAAAAATTAGAGTTGTTTTTTTTAAGACTTGAAATTTGAAATTACATATCATATTTATCATTAAAAAAAACTTGAAATTACATATCTTATCCTTCTTAAATTCATAATATCATATTTATCATTTTAAATTTCAAAAACTCACAAATTCATCCAATTTATTTTAAATCTATTAAGTTTTCATTTTACCATTTATTAAAAATAAAAATATATAGGTATAAGAGAAATATTTAGTCTTTTAATTGTTGGTTTGTTAGAGAAAATTGTTCATTTTTTTACTTGTGATACACATATAAGCAATTTTGCATATGTGTAGCTAGAGGTGTAAACGGATACGGATTATTCGCGGATAATCCGCTCCGAATCCGCTTATTATCCGTATCCGGATTAAACGGATACGGATACTTGCGGATACGGATACGGATAATTTTAGTATATGAAAAAATAATGCGGATACGGATACGGATAATTCTGTGAGGATATAAACGGAGCGGATATCCATATATATTCGGATCCGAAATTTAATCTTTCAGCAGTTTTCAATTCATTTCACTCTTGCGAAATTCTCAAAAAACATACATATTCATTTGAGTCCAAGAATCTTGGTAGAAAAATCATATAATATATTAGGATAATAGATTGGTTCTCTGAACCAATAAGCAATTAGTCATGCATAATCATCACTGTGCAAACTTAAAAAGTCTATTAAATTTTTGTCAATTTAGGTAATCAAATTATGAAATTTAGTAGAATTACTCAATATCCTACAATTATCCGCTCCATATTCGTATTCGAATCCGTATCCGTGGATTATCCGTTCCGTATCCGTATCCGTTTAAGACAGATATGGTTTTCAATTTTGATATCTGTTTACTATCCGTATCCGTATCCGTATCCGTATCCGTATCCACTTGTTGAAAAACGGATGCGGATATGGTATTAGCATTATCCGCTCCGAATCCGCTCCGTTTACAGCCCTATGTGTAGCTGTATATGTGTTAAAAGCAGATAAACAAAACCATTTGTCCTCACAAATCATTCAAATTGAAGGTTGAACATTTCTCTGACATATACTACATTTATTTTTTTATTTTTTAATAAAGGATAAAAATACAAATTTAATAAAAATAAAATAACTTTTAGTAGAAAGACAATAAATTGATTAAATTTGTAAGTATTTACAATTTACAAGGGTAAATATGATATTATGAATTTAAAAGGCATAATACATAGAGTAGAACAAGGGTGTTCTTAAGCTCACCAAGTCTCTTTATGAGCTTAATTCAAAAACTTATTGAATTGGCTTCAAACTATACATTGAAGCCATTGAAACTGATCTATTTCACGAGTGATGCATTTACATGTCAAATTTATAAATTTTCAAATTAATTTAATATAAAGTCAAGCGGTAAAAAAAATGGTTTATAAGTTAATTTTAATGTGTTCATTTTTCATCATTTTTTGACAGCTTGACTTTATTGTTAAATTAGTTTTTAAATTAATAAATTTGACATGTAAACTCATCAGTCATCACTCATGAAGTAGATCAGTTTCAACGGTTTGGATGTGTCGCTTGAGATCAATTTGATAAGTTTTTGAGTTAAGCTCACAAAGAGGCTTGGTAAGCTTAAGAAGTAAGAACACCCTAGTTCTACTCGATTTACAGAATTTCAATTTTTTTTTGAAAGATAAATATAAAATCCCCTCCTATTATATGATTACTGCTCAGCTGAGCGTAAAATTGTTTATTGTAGTCGGGAAAAACATTTTGAAGACGTATTTAATATTGAATTTGTCAATCTATTCACGATAATATGTTTTGATATCAGATCCAGTATGAAATTTACAGAAGAGTGCACATATGTTTTGAAAAGAAAAATAGATTTCTACCAAGAAATCTACATAATAAGTTAAATAAGTTAATATTGCAATAAGATGAGATGTGTGTGTTGCTCTTTAGGGCCTGTTCGGCCAGCTGAGATTCAGTAGAATTTTCAGCAATATTTCCTATGTGTCTTCGGCTGCATATTTATTTCTATTTTTTTTTTCTCATTTTAATTCCTACCTCGGTAGTCGGTTCCCATGCCAATACAATTTGATAGGAAAAATTTTGTGAGCAAAAACTTCTTTTTCAATTTCCTAATCGTGCTCTTCCATGATTTTTATTTATATCAAAAATTAAATACAAAATGTCAAATATGCTCATAGAAACTGAGTATTTTTACAAATATCCAAACCGGCCAAATTAGCCAGTCCTTAATTTTTAATAGAAACCGGCTAATAATTGGCCATTTCTCATTTTAAATTTGTTTTCATCTTTTTTAGTTTTTAGAAAATAATGTAATTTATTTATTTTTTGTATTAATATATTAGAAATATTATTTTTGTTTCTTTAAAATTAGATAGAATATTATATAATTTGATTTATTAAAAAAGGCTACAAAAATAATACGGATCAATATTTTTCAGACCAGATTTTTCGGGACTGTAACAAAAATTAAAATATTTATTTGTGTGTTATTGGAAAAAATAAAAATACTTTGAATCAGAGTTATTGATACTAGTTCAAAAGTCATTTCTATTTAAAAACAAAAACTATTTGGATTCTTCTATTTGAAAAAAAATAAAAAAATAATTCCGCAAGTGTGTCAGACACAATTGATTTTTTTTAAAACTATGTTCTCTCATTTTTTTTTGAAAATTGAGATAATTTTTTATTTTTATTAAAATATTAGAATTTTTTTATATGTTTTTTGAAATTGGATAGAATAATATATAATTTAATTTATTAGAAAACCTGGATCAATATTTTCAGACCGGACTTTTCGTGGATGTAAGAAAAATTGAATATTTCTTTGTCTGTCATTGAATTTTTTTTTAATATGAGTTATTAATCCCGGATCAAAAGTATTTTCTAAATAAATACAGAAAATAATTGAATTTTTCTATTTTTGAAAAAATAAAATAAATTAAATGGTGTCAGAAAATGTGTCACACAATTGCGGTGAATATCGAAATTTTATTTTATTTTCTCAAGAATTCAATTATTTTCTATATTTACCTCGAAGTGACTTTTGAGCTGGGATTAATAACTCAGATTCAAAGTATTTTTATTTTATTTCAATAACACACAAGGAAATATTTCAATTTTTCTTACAGCCTGATATGCATAAATTATATACATATTTATACTTATTTGATCTAGATTTTATCCTGAAAATACTCTAAGTATCTTGTATTTTGATATATAAAAGTCTTATATTACACTTATAATCAAGTTATTACGTTTGCTTGCTCTAAACTGTAGAAAATGACGAAAATAGCACAAAATGCAACCAGCTGGACCCGCACTACGGGCCGCGCTCAGCACTTAGTCAAATTCTGGAGGTTCATGCGTAAGAAGGAAGGCTCATGCACTCAGTGCGGGCCGCATTCTGTACTTAGACAAATTTCTGAAAATCTGAATTGAACTGAAGAAAATCGAGAGCAACGCGTCCACATTGTCACTCAGTGCGGGCCACACTCAGGTCGCATTAGGGAGTTAAATAAGGAAACATGACTCAGAGTGTGACCTCGAAGGTCGCAGTATGGGCCGCATTATGACTAAAAACACAATTTCGCTATATTTAGAAAGTCAGATCTCGCCCCAAAGGCCAAATTTAGTAGTTATCTTTATAGGAAATATGTGGGACAAGGGTTTAACTGCTCCCCACATCCATAGGCTGTAGGGTAGGCTATTTAAGAGAGAATTCTGCTCATCTCCATCCATATTTACATATCTCTTCTATTGAAGTTAAAGGCGAAATTAAGAGTAGAGATTTGGAGAAGAAGAGCAGAATTCTCAGAACAAAGAAGGCAAGACAAGAGTTATTCATTGTTGTAAGGGTTGTAATAATTTCTCTTTCAATTTCTCTTTGTTTTAGCCAATTTGTAATAAAATTTCTGTGTAAGTTTTGCATCTCCACGAGAGGCTAACTTCCTCTCTAGGGATTTATGTCAATAATATAAACTTTAATACATTTTACTCGGATCTTAGTTTTTATAATGATTGTTTGATTTGATTGTTAATTTCTGTAATTTATTCTTTGTATCTACTCATGATTTATACTTGAATTATCGTTATCCTGCTTTGAGTCTTTTAGACTTCAAAGTAGCGTATGATCATATAGGATAATATAAATTATGCCACAATATGCCACAAAGCCATTAGAATTTAGATTAGGGACTTATCATTATTTAATCTAAGCCGGAACAACAAAAATTAAGGTTAGGGTTTGGTGAAGAACTTAACAGTGGAGTCAAACCCTAAATTAGAATATCTTGAATCAAATTTAAAATTGGTATGAGTTGCCTAATCGGCTAAATCATTAAGTATCAATATCTAAGGAGATGATAGACTAACAAGAGTTTCATGGTCTAGTTAGCTAGAGTGAAATACTTTATCGTGAAGTCAGAATTATTTAGGCACGTTATTAATTCACGAAAGTGACATTTTTTAACATATTAGGTTAGACACCTAAATCAAACAATTTTCTAAATAGCGCGCTATAACGTTTTTGGACCCTAAATGCTAAGCTATGGCATCAAAATACGCTAATTGAGTTACGGCCGCTATAGCGGATAGCATGCGCTATGCAATATGAGCATTTTTTGGACAATTTTATATGGGCTTTGACTGTGAATTTTTTTTTACAATTGACATACTATGCTCTATATTAAATTATTAATTGTTAAATGAGAATTCATCAGTAAATTAAATAGTTAAATAAAAGCAAGAAAATAATAATTGAAAGTTTGTTGCTACAAAAGAACCCTTGTTGCTGAAATTAGAAAAATTCTTATAGATAAAGAACCCATGTCATTGAATTTTTTTTTATAGATAAAGATATATGGTTTATGCCATGATGTCTAGGTTATTTTGAAATTTGAATAGAAAAAAAATAGATTATGTCATGAATCATGATGCTTAAGATATTTCATAGAAAAATGTCAATAGTTTATGATATTACTATGAATATTTTGAACATCAATTTGGACTTTGTATTGGTTCAATATGAATATTATAATTTCTTAATTAATTTGGTGTTAGTTATTATTACATGAGACTTTAGATAATGTTGATATTTAGTACAAATATATAATATATTTTTTGTAAAAATAAAAAACATTATGTAGCATAGTTTTTGCTATAGCTATGCTATTCGCTATAGTTTTTTTTTAGCCTTCTTGCGATGACGCGATAAACACTATTTAGAGCCTTGAAAATAAGTTCCATATTAATTTAAATGGAGACGTTTTAAAAATTAAATGGTCCCCACATATTATATTTGAAATATATTTACATAAGTTGCGCCATTTCGGGTTACTGTTTGATGTGTGCATCAGTTCTATATCGGCACAGAGCGACAGACTGATCGGATTCACTCAATTTTTGACTTCGTCACTCTCCGTCTCATTTCGTCTCTTAGTTCATCTCTCTCCTCTCTCATTTCGTCTCTTAGATATACAACACTCCGTCTCACCTAGGGTTATTCATCATTTGATTTTTCAATCAATCTATTGAAATCATTTTTATCTCCCTATTAGTATTTCTCTATCCATTACAAAATTTATTTTTCTCTCGATTAATGAATGGCGCTAATTCCAACCTTACCTAGTTCGAATTAAGAACAGAAATCGGAAGGTGCTGAAGCGACAGCGGAAGGAGCTCAAGAGACGGATGAAGCAGTTCAAGCCACGGCAGAAGGAGCTCAAGCGATTTCACCTGAAAGAACAGAAATCGGTGGAGTAGAACAACAAATGGACAACACTGAAAGTTTGAGTTCAATATAGTTTTATTTTCATATAATATACTTTTACAATTTAGATCTGAATACTTTTGTTAATAAGAAAATTGTAATTAATTTCATTTTTTTTAGTTACCAGAATTAGATAATGTAAAAAGCAACATTTAATATAGTTTTTCCTAGCATTAATTTGACTTTAACTGCCTTATGTACTAGTTTTTACTTATTTTTGTTACATAATTATGTTATATAATTTGTTATTATTATGTTATATACTATACTACTCAGCACTGAATGCTTTAACTGCCATATGTACTAGTTTTACTTATTCTTTTTTTAATTAGAATAACTTAAATCTCCAAATCCATCTGAACTGTCAGAGAATCATTCCCAGACTATGCAAACTCCCAAGCAAAATTCAGATGTTGAATAAAAAGCATTATCATTAAAGAGACATAGAGGAGGCCAACTAGGTCGAAAGAAAGGTAAATTTTAAATTTAATGATATTTAACTTTTCAATATGCTGGTAAATTCATTATAAAGTATTTAGATAAATATCTTAGGAAGTAAGTTGTAATTACTAAAAATAATTTTGAATAAGTTGTAATTACCTTCAAATAGTAAGTATGAATATTGCGTTTTTTTATATGAATACTTTCAATCCCCTTGTATGAATATTAGAAATTTGGTAGATAAATATAATTAGCATTAGGTATGAATATACTTATGAAGTAGTTAAATAAATACATTTACTAAGGTATGAATACTTTGGAAAATTTATTTTAATTGTAAGTACCTTCAATTCGCTTGTCTCAATATTTATTTATTTTGGTATGAATACTTTCATTCACATTGTGTGAATATTAACAAGTAGTTAGATAATTATAATTAGCTATTAGGTATGAATATAATTGTCAAGTAGTTATATAAATTTATTGCCATGTAGGTATGAATATTTATTTATTTTGTATGAATTATATTTATTGTCAATTTGATTTTTGTCTCAATTTTTTTAGGAGATCCTCGAATAAACAAGCCAAGAACATCAGACTCTTGTATCAAGAATAGGTGCATTGTGGAGTCAGCAATGTTTTGGTTCCATTCACAAGTGTATCCTCGGTTACATCGTGACCACATAAGAGTATTGGCCAGAACTCCATTCATGCATTTGTTTGCATTCCCAAACAGAACACAAGCCAACAATGCTGTACTGCATTCTATATATTCTACTGAAGTGGGATAATGCTAAAGGTGGTTTTTGGTTCAGCAACAAACTTTTGAAGTTTACACCTGATGAGGTCTCACTTGTAATGAGACTTGGTTTTGAAGGGGAGGTTGTAATTTACAAGAGGGAATCTCTTGCATGTTCAACTTTGCATCCCAAATTTTTTCAAAAAAGGAATGAGAAGATAACTCGAAAGGAGCTTGAGGACGCAATAATTACAGCACTAGATAACAAGTATGGAACACCAGACGAAATTGGTGGACTGTTGGTGATGTACATTTTCAGCACCATACTTTTTCCTCAAATCTCTGGAAATGTACCTATCCATTTGTTCCCTTATGTGGAGAATATTGACTGGTTAAAGAAATATAATTGGGGTGAGGGAGTATACCGAATGCTTATTGAAAATATACCCAATAATGCTCTTTGGTGCCAGTTAAAAAGAGGTGATTTAAGGGCGGGGAAAGGTGTAGTAGATAGTCCTGAACCCGTAGTTGGGGAAAATTTGGGAAATGAAGAAAAAGTGTTCAGAACTCTCCCAGGCTGTGCACTGGCACTGATTGTAAGTCCTCTTATTTTATTTACTTTTCAAAATTTTAAAATAATATAGTGTATTTATAAGGTTGAATACTTTGTTGTTTATATATCAAAACTTAACAATGAATAGTATGTTTATAAGGTTGAATAATTTCTTGTTTATATATGAAAATTTAACAATCAATAGTATGTTTATAAGGTTGAATATTTTCTTGTATATATATGAAAATTTAACAATCAATAGTATGTATACTTACGAATTGTTGCAACTAATTGATATTTGTTTTTTTTTTTTTTAGGCTTGGTTCTTCGAACATGTTGAGGTTCCAAAAATAAGAATATTCAGAGGGCACATATCAAGGTTTTACAACTGGAGGTTGCACATAGGATGGAGGCGAGATTCATTCAATCGGAAGCTTGATCTTGTGAAAACTTCAGAAGTCAAAGACGGACCTTTAGATTGGAGTGCATTTGAGCAACTTTTCAAAAGGGAAGGGCTTCTCTTCAGTTTTTACTCGAATTGTCTGGCTAGGCCGGATGCATTGCGAAAGACGCACAATTTACATGTGCACAATTTGGTGATTGAAATGACACCAATTTACCCCCCCTCTTAAATTTTAGAGTTTGCAATGAGCTTGTTGGTAGTAGTGGACCACACATGATTGATGATCTGAAATATATAGAGGAACAGTCAACCGAACTTCCTCAATTGTCTCCAGCATCAGAGCAGAAGGTGATTGCCCAAGTTAGTCATGAAGAATGGAAGCATGAAATTAAAAACAAGTCCAAACTGCCACGTAAGATTATTTAATTTTAGAATGAATTTTTTTTATCTTCGTTGATCAATAATTTAAAGTTTCATTGTTTCTATTTTATAATTTATAATTCTCTTAAAGGATCAAAGAAGGGGAATACAGCTGGTCAAGGTAAGAAGAAATCACCTTGTAAGAAGAAATCACATGGCAAAGGAAAACAAAAAGGTATTGAACTTTAAATTTTATTGTGCATTTTTTATAATATAGGTGTGAATACTATGTAGGTTACAAATTTGTACATCAAAGGTTTAATATTTCATAACCATTGTAGGTGTGAATATATACTTGCCAAGTTCATAGTTCATAGTTCTTATTTTTTGATATGCATTGAAGATTTTTTTTAATTAGAAGCAGGTATATCTGGAATAGTTGTTGAAGAAAAAGAACAAGAAAATAAGCCTTCTTCTCCACTTGGTGTTGTTACTAGGAGCACTTCAAAAGTATTAGATCAATCTTCTTCTGGTCCTATAAACAAGGATGTTTTGTATACTATAACACCAACAGCATCTGCCGGTAAAGAAGCACCTGGCAGAGAAAAACAAATAGGTATTTCATCTTGAATATCTTCATGTGAATTTTTTTTTGTAGGTGTGAATACTTTGAATGTTATTAACTGATAGTTTATACATATGATGTATCAGGTAATGCTGGAATAGTTAAAAAAATCAAACAACAAGAGAACAAGACTTCTTTTCCAATTGAGGAAACTCCTCCTAGTCCTCTCAACAAGAGGGTGTTGTTATATACTGTAACACCAACACCAACAGTTGGTAAAGAAGCACTTGTGAAGAAAAGGAAGAAGGAAGCAAATGAACTATCAGATGATGTTGTACAAACATGTTCAGATTTGGAAAGAACACAATCAGATAAAGAACTAGTTTCGCCGCAGCTGACACAAAAGCAACCTGTATCTGAATATGGAGAAGGAGGTACACAATCTGATGGATCACAGTTTGATGGTGGTGAAAATTTAAATGATGTAGTAGCCAAGGTTTTAAATGATATCAAGCAAGCTGAGCAAGTAAAAGATTGTGTAGAGAAGGAAGATGAACTAGTAGTAGAGAAAGAAGGAGAACAAGTTGTGGAGAAACAAGGTGAACAAGAAAGTGAGAAAGAAGTTGATGTCAAATTATCAGGTAAATCACTATACAGGGTGATCAATTTCAGGGGAATTAGCTTTCCTCAATCAATGATATGGTGGCATCTTCCTATCCCTCACAAAATTCGTATTTTGTGGCTTGTAACCAGGAATAGAATATTGACTAAAGTTAATCTTAGTAAAAAAGGATGGCAAGGTGATTGCAAATGTCAGTTCTGCTGTGAGCATGAATCAATTCATCATCTATTTCTTAGGTGTAAACTAGCACAACAATTGTGGTTCTGGATGGCCCAAAGTCGGTTATATTTTCAGACTTGGCACAATATTTATGATATTATTCAGTTTGCCCTCACACTTTCTAAACCAAAACAAATAGCCTTTTTGATGATGTTTAGTGTCTTTTGTTGGACAATTTGGAAAATTAGAAATGCCAATTGTTTTCAACCGCAAAAGATTCCTAGTTTTAAAACTAGTGTTACTTATTATATCTCTTATTACATATTGGACAGGGCTTGTTTGCAAGAGGATTCGAGATTTAGTGATATCTGAATGGCTGCCGGATGATTTGGAACTTATTCCTTTACAGGTCTGGGATCCAAATGAAGAATGTGATGCTGACAACCTCCAGTTGGTGCTGTACAGAGAACCCCCTGACGATGGAGATGGTAGTGTTGCTCCAATGGTGTAGTTAAAGATAGACAGACTTTGGATCTGATGTTTTGGACAGGGTCATTCTAGTTAGCATATTCCCCTATATTATCTGTTATGTTTCGTAATTCAATATGCTTGATCTAAAATCTGCAGATGGTGTTTTGATGGTATTACGTGGATGATTTTGTAATTCTGAACTTGGTTGTTTCAGTAATGAAACAAGTTTTGATAGCCTTTTATAAAAAAAAAAAAAATTATCAGGTAAAGAAGAATGTAATGTAGGGGGTGAGGGACAGTGTGAACAAAAAGGGAGATGTAGCAAGGGGAGAAAAGGAGGTAGGTCTGTTATAACAATCAAAGAAACAGTTATTACTTGAAATTGTCAAATGTTGGTAAAATTGTCAAATGTTATGTTAGTTGTTATATTTTTTTAGTTTAAATGTGATGCTTTGTGATTTTCATTACTATGATTGTTGTTACTGTTATATGTTTGATTGAAATTAAGTATATTGATATATGTGTACTTAATCAGTTAGGTATGAATACTAATTACAGTTGTATCTCCATTCTTATATAATGTACGTAATTGTCTTGATCCACCAACGGCTAAGATTGAAAGATGAATTTTCATATTTAATATTAGCCCTCTAATCACATAATTTCTCTTCTTTTGATTAAATACATCTATTTTATGTGTAGAAGTCTAAATTTAGTTAAAAATATACTCGCCACACATACTGCTATATAGTTTGTCACAATTAATAATGAATCTCTAACGATCTATTTCCTTATTCCTCCTTAAATCTATTTTTAATTTCTGTAATTAAATTATTTCCTTATTTCTTCATTTTCTCTTATTCATGCATTTATAGCATATCTTATGAAATAAATAGATTTATTAAACCGGCAAGTTCTAAAAATATTGTACAGAGAATGAAAATTTTCAAGAAAAAATATATATGATTTTATGAAACATATAGTAGAGTATTCATAAATATGAGAAGTTTTGGTACCCATCATAATTTAATTCTGATAGTTGGATTTATTTTTTGAAATAACATTTTTAATACAACGTTCTGATATAATATATCATGAATGGGATCATTATCATCGATGTATCTCCACTTTCAAATTATGCACGTAGTTGTCTTGATCTGCTAACGACTGAGATTGAAAGATGAATTTTCAGATTTAATATTTGTCCTCTAATCACATAATCTATATTCTTTTGATTAAATACATCTGTTTTATGTGTAGAAATCTAAATTTAGTCAAAAACATACTTGCCACACATACTGCTATATAGTTTGTCAAAATTAAGAATGGATCTCTAGCGATCTATTTTTTTTTATTTCTCTTTAAAGTTATCTCTGATTCTTGCAATTAAATTATTTACTTATTTTTTCTTTTCTATATTTCATTTATTCTCTTTCTCTATCGACAATGAAATTGAAAATTATTCAATCTTTCCGAATCTGTAGAGAATTTTTTTTTTTGATATGTTATATTCATTATGTCATGATTTTTAATTAATTATTTTTTTAGCAAGTTAACTAAATTCGTTTATTATTTTAAATGAAGATTATCAATTTTTTTGTCAAATTATTGCTCTATTTAGTTATTATATGATTTTGAGGAATATTCCAACAACATAATTCTTTGGCAGATTTTTTTTAAAGGCAGAGGCTGTCATTCTTTGGCAGGTTAAAAGTAAGAAAATACTATATGCTCGCTGTTTTAATGTGTGCATTTTCATAAATATTGTTCATTTTGTTTATTTTTTTAATTAATATATTTTTCATATTTGTTTGTTCATTTTCATATATGTTAGACTATATCGAAGAGGATCACGCTGGCAATAATACTTCAAGAACTTTTTAATATTATATTTGATCCATTTTTTTTCATTTGTTGTTTCTTTTATTATTATTTATTATTTGAATTTTTATTTTTTTTGTGTGTGTCTTTTATTTTTATTTAATATTTTTTTCTTAATTTTGTGTGAATGTCAAACAAAAATATATCTTCATATTATATTCAATTTTATAATATGCTTCCGTTGCAACGCACGGGCACAATACTAGTTTATATATATTTAACATACAAATACATATACTTCAATTGTCAGATATGAATACTTGATAAAATTGTCAATTTAATAATAAATTAACATAGTTTTGAAATGGTGGTCCCCAATCACATATTCTGTATGTTTTTGTGAAAGTAATTTGTCATATTTACTTTCATACATAGTTGTATACATATGAATACTTCAAATTTGTGATATATATTAATTTGAAAGAATTGACTAAATGAATGTAGTTCTCAAAACGTGATCCGCGTGATAAAGTGATCCCCAAAAAGTAATAGTCCTCTCCAGTACACCATATTATATACTATTTATTATGGAGATGAATGCATTATTTTGTAGATATGAATACTATGCGTGTTAGTAATGAATTTAATTTGAACGAAGATTGCAGCCGTCATGTAGCGCTGGTGTTGGCGTGGTAGGTTGTGGTCCCCCGTTGCACTTTTTTTGTCATTTAGCACGGGGACGTTTAGGGAACTGTTAGGTGGGGACTGTTAGTTGATCCCAATTCGATAATATCTAAAATATTTTATACGAGTATAGTACTAATGAAGCTGGTCCTTAATTTCTCCACAAAGGTCCGCTTGCTGTGTAAGAAATGAGGATTTTCAAGAACAAAACAATTCTTGCATTATTTTTTATTGAGATGTTTGATGTGTGAAAATTTTGAATTCCTCCAAATTTAGATCATTTGGTCCTCAAAATATTTGCATGTGGTATTGATTTGGTGAGCACAGAAAAAAGTGTTGGTCATATAATTTCATATATATATATTTTTATTTTGCAGATTCTAAAATACAATAAAATAACCTATGGAATGTATAATATTGATATGTAATTAAGTATCTGCATAATCAAATGTGAAACTTTTTCGTGAGTGTTTCGATCTCAATATCAATTGCGGATCTCGATCGAATAAAATTCACAATATCCCCAATTATATAGTATATGTTGGGACAAACAGGTACTACTCACACAGGTCATAAATTCACAAGGAGAGTGTGTTACTTTTAGAAGAACCTTGGTGGGCATAGACCTACAGGATTGGGCATCAATATTACAACTCAGTAGTTCTTTATCCTTTACTCATTCTCATGACAAAATTTCTTGGAGATGGGAATCATCAGGCACCTTCTCGGTTAGATCGCTCTATAAAATTCTCAATTTCAGAGGGATTATTCCTCCTAATCCTAGACTGTGGTGGGACATTCCTATTCCTCATAAAATTCAGATCTTTATGTGGCTTACATGTCAGTATAAATTTTTAACTAAATACCAACTTAGGGAGAAAGGGTGGATAGGTTCAACTAAATGCCCTTTTTGCAATGCTGCTGAAACAGTTAATCACTTATTCATCACATGTTCATTGGTGAGACAAGTATGGTTTTGGACGGTAAAAGTGTCAATTTTTTTTCCTCTTGGCATACAATGGATGATATAATTTCTTTTGCTGTACAGCTGAATAAATTTGATAAAATAACATTCCTAATGGTGTTAAGTGCTATCTGCTGGATAGTGTGGAAACACAAAAATGAAATTTGTTTTCAAAATGTACAGACTAAAACTGGTAGGAGTTTAATTTTTCTCATTATTTCTCTTCTTAAATATTGGTTAGGGTCCAAGAAAACAAAAAGGAGATACAAGAGGTTGCAATAGCATGGATGCTTGCGGAGGAGGTGATGGAAGAGATCCCGCTTCGAGTATGGATGCCTAGAGATGATCAGCTGTTCCAGCCAGAGGACGCGCCAGCTGGTCACACAAGCCCCTGACTGACAGAAGACAGAGTTGATAACAGATCTGGATTTCTTTGTAGCTATGGTAGTATGCAAGTTAGGAAGTTTGGAGAGTTTTTGGTTCGAATCCACGTAAATAATAGTCACTGACATAGCAGAAAAAAATGACTTCGCAGCTTCTGCGAAGATTTCAAAAAAAAGACATAGCAGAAAAAAAGAGCATTTTGGTGGATAGGTTTAGTTACTTGTTTAGACTAGAGAAAGGAGTAGAGATATCACGCAGCTCCAGGTTTTTGTGATAGTTTCAAATTTTGGTGACTGTAACTTAACTATATTTCGTAATGAAATAAGGCATAGGCCTTTTTATTAAAAAAAAAAAAATCACAATAAAACGCCCGAACTTGATTCATCCACAAGGGAGAAAGTGAAATCACAAAAACAGAGCTGGAGATTCATGAATTTCTTCGTCCAGTTAAATTTTCTATATCAATTAGTTGCTGAAACCCTTAAAGTTAGGTTCATCGATTTATTGATTTATTTTCCCTTTTGTTCTCCACCAAAAAGCAATGGTAGATACCTCATAAAGTTACCGTTCATACAGGCAAATACCTGATTTTCATATTTATCTCAGTTTCAACTTACAATTAATAATCTTTTTTTGCAGTAAAATGAGGTGATATCTGCTGCAGAAGAAATACAAGCAATTTACTGATCTTCCTTTCACCTAAAAACTTTACTAGAAAGAATAAATCAATCAAATCCAAGTATCACCATAGTGGTCTATCTCAGAACAAAACCTGGAGCCTTCCACTTCTGGTACAGGGAGGGTATTACTTGAGTGAAAGCTGAAAAATAGAGCTGGAGTTTCATTAATTCTACTCCAGTTTATTTTCAATATCAATTAAGTCTGTGAGACACCTAAATTTAGGTCCATGTATTTATGTTTTATTTAATTGTTCTCAACCAGAAAAAAATGCTGAGGTACTGACAGAGAGCCCCCTGCACTTAAGAGTTCATACCGGGATTGTACAAAAATGATACCTTCTAAAAAATACTGCAGATTCTCCAAAATGATATCCTACATGTAATATATCTTCTAACAAAACAAATTAAAGGGCACCAACTGGAGAGGCCAGCCAATGCACAATTCTTGCTTCAAGGGTACTTTTGGAAAATCAGAACAAAAAGAAAAATTTGAAGCTGAGAGTACCTGCAACAGATGTCAATTATCCATTGGCTCATGTTATTAAGCAAGGTTTTACTGACAGATAATTTGATCAAGACACGTTGGCACCTCCAAGTATCTACAACCATCAACCACTATGCAGAGCTGGCACCAAAACAGTACAACATTTCTACAATAGATGTATTTATTTAAGCAGGGCAGAATTGTATACACAATTTCTGACTGAGAATGAAGCTAACCCTTCTTGGAAGCTAATCCCAATGCTCCTCCATTGAGTACTGATTTAAAGAAGAGTGGAAAACTGAGCAAAACGTCAAGGCCTTTCTGGTTATCATTTATTTCTCTGCTGGCAAGAGAAAATGTGCCTTAATGGACCTTCAATACCAAGAGCTTTAATGCAATTCACTTTTCTTTTCTTTTCTCTTCTCATTATGTTCTTGGGCTCAATCTTCCTCTGAGCTTCTATCATTTTCTTTTTTTCTTCTCTTGTTTTTTTCTTTTGTACCAAACCTTTCAATTAGTAAAAAAAAGGGCTTGAGGTTTGAGCCCTCTTGTTTTATTTTAAAAATAATAATAATTCCTCAGGGGAGTTACATTGTACCCTTGTAAACAATGCCAATCGTTTATTACAGCAATCAGGATTAGTTAAGCAAGTAGAGTTCCGACCATAACAGTGACTGCTTCACCACTGATGCGCACTCTCTGAGATTTCTCATCCAATTGCAGGTGCAATACACCACTTCTTGGCGAAGCCTGAAAAAAACGAAAGAATGTATTAGCTTCGAGCCAACTCTTTACATGTATATATATATAATGAAGCTATGAAATTTTATCTTATTATATAATGAATGAATGGCATACCATGAAAGCAGTGAGACTTTTCTTATTTAGCTTTCTACTCCAGTATGGCATCAAGGAACAGTGTGCACTACCGCATACTGGATCCTATTAATGAGAGAGAAGAGAGATCATCTACAAAATGTTACATAGAAATCAAAGCAAAAACACCAGGGACTTCAATAATTTATTTCGAGTTACCTCATTAATGCCGAATTTGGGGCAGAAGAAGCGGCTGAAGAAATCAAATTCAGACCCATCTGGAGCTTGTCCTGTAACTATAATTCCTCTCCCTGCACATTTCTCAATTTCCTGAAAATTAGGCTGCAACTCCGCTACTTCTTTGCCAGATGAAAGCTCCAACTGGAAATAAAAGAGTAATAATAAAAAGAGTAAGTTTTCTGTTCAGGTCAAATAGTCTGATCCCATGAAAAAAAAAAATGAAAGAAAAACTAGGAAAGTAACAAAAATACGAGAATATTACGATGAAGTCCTCTGATGTGGTTGCTTTGAGAACATTAACAACAGACACATCATTCAGAGTCAGAGGAATTGATGGAAGTTCACTTGCATCACATCCGACAACTTGGTCTGCTGGAAAGTCCAGTTCAATGAAGAACTTCTCCTTCCCATCTTTTGACTGGCTTATTTTCTTGGCAGTTAAAAGCCCAGATTTTGTGACAAACTCTACAGTTTCATGTTTTACGATAATAGACGTGAACAGGAAATGGGCGGCAGCTAGTGTAGCATGGCCACAGAGATCAACCTAATCATTGTAAACTTTCGATAAGTCTCTAAAAAGTAGAAGAAATTTCTAAGTAAAAATTGAAAAATCAACTTGAATGATACAGTCAGCTATGCTTAGTAAGGAAAATGTACCAGGATCACAATTATAGATACATTTTTATCAAATATAATTCTACAGAATCCAATAAATTGTAGTTACAAACTATGTTTAGTAGTTAGTAAGGAGACATGTTGCCCGTAAGTAAGTCGAGAAATAAAGATATACCTCAGCAACAGGGGTGAACCAACGAAGGCTGAAACGTGGGACAGCCACACTTTGATTGCAGGAATTAGGATAGGATCCATTGCCTGAGATCACACGGGTTAAGTAGCATGTCTCAGAAATGTTAAACTCTTTGGCAACAGAGAGCATCCATTGTTCATCCACATCAACATTCTCTTCTAATATACATACAGCTGCTGGGTTCCCCTTGAAAGCCTCATCAGTGAACGCATCTATCTGAAATTTAATGAGAATAATATATGATAAAAAAAGGATAAAAATTAAAGAAATAAATGTTTAATTTATTTAACAAGAGGAATCTATCCCTGCTTTGTATTATTTTGCTTGAATCGCGTATTCTGGTTTATTGAAAAAAAATAATAACTTGAGTATGGAGATAAAAATTCTCCCCTCGCTTAAGGAGAAAAATTATTATCTCCAACTCTAGCTTCCACAAGGAAAGGATAGAAAAAGTACATACGACAGCATATTTGATCGCTCTTTGAGACATTTCCTCAAGCACTTGGTGAGCGAGTTGCTCTATTGAGGGGCAAGATCTCCGAATACTCCGAAAGAGGAAAATTGGAAATAAACAAGCGGAATGGGAATCCTGTCAAGTGTCAACACAACAGTCAACACAAGCAGCGACTTGTTCGCTTATTCGATGCTCTACCACAAATGAAGACCGTGAGTTTCAAATCAGACGGTACAGATAGGTTCTAAGTTTCTAACAGATTTTCTGCTTACCATGCCCCGAGGTCCGCCCGATTAAGTTGATAAGGTACGAAATCCGATCTGAACCGTTTGATATATATAATGGAATGATATTATAGGATGCTTCAGCGTCAATGTATATTGCGGGCCTACAAAATTGGATCATATTTCGGGGAACCCATTTTTACAGAGCAGTTTTTAGTGCGTACAGAGTTCGAATTTTTGATGGACCAAAATACCCCTACATCAAAGGCAGAAGATTTACTCTGTAAAATTCGAACGCTGATGATCAGGGGTATTTTGGTCCATCAAAAATTCGAACTCTGTACGCACTAAAAACTACTCTGTAAAAATGGGTTCCCCATATTTCGGCCCGTATATCTTGACAAACCCGATCTAAAACAAATATTTTTCCATTTTTCTCGACCCGCACAAACAATCCCTCTTCCTCTCTCAACAACAAGAAGGCTGGCCATGGCTACTATCCTCCATTCATCGGTCTCGACCCGCACAAACAATTTCTCTCCCCTCTCAACGACAAGGCCGGCCATGGCTACTCTCCTTCACTCATTGGCCCCTCCTGTAGTAGCTAGCGCGCGCAAGCGCAAGCGCAAACGGCGACCTTCTAGACGAAAATTCAAACTACCCGCATTCCCTGGTTTCCTCCTAAAGCGTGCCTTCTCCTCTCTTGCCTCCCAACTTCCCCCGCCGCTGGATTTCTTTGCTCCTCCATTGATCAACGGCTCAAGACGAGGCGTCAGTTCTTTCAGAGTTGAACCTTTGTTACTTCTTTTCTCAACTGCATCGGGCTCCGCGCTCGGATTGAATGTGAAGGAGATCGCGAAAATGAAGCTTCCGGTTGTTATACCAGAACTGGGGAGCAAGGCTGGGTACTTCTTGATAGGGTTTGTGCTGTGCTTCTTGATTTGTAAAGCACTTTTCTTTAAGCCGAGGAGACGGAGCGGTTGGAGATTCTAATCTTGACTTCTTTATTTTCTTTTCAAATTATTTTTGTCACATGCTAAGGTGTCAGTTTCCATTCTTTACATGTTCTTGATTTTTTTTTAACTGATTTAAGGTTCTGCAAATTGCGTAATTTTAGAGTTTTTTGTTTTTCAGGAAAATGATATATGGATTATGTTTCTCTTTTAACTTTTATGAGTTTGACGAGGTTTAGTACAACAATAGTTACCAAGTTGATAGTACAACAATACTATGGTATGCTGACCAAAGAGTATGGGTTATTTGCTTTCACTTGTCAAAACCAAGTTGATAGTTATCAGTTAAATTACAAAACAATTTTAATCGTACCTGAACCAAATAAGGCAAAATACTGAACCATTAAAAAAAAGTAAAATTTCTTCAGTTCAAATAAAATAACCAGACAGACACTTCCAGAGATTATGAGTCCATATTGTCAGCCTAAGGGCATTTCCACTCAAAAAAAAAAAAGAGTCCGTATTGTCTGTTCCTTTGCAGTACCAGTGGTACTCAGGGTATTAAGTTGTCAGCCCACAAAATTCGGACCTGATTATGCATGGGGGGGGGGGGGGGGGGGGGGGGGGGGCGGCATTAAGATCCGTAATGAAACAATTTTGATGTCACCCTTTCTAGTGAGGTACACGCACCAAATGTGAAGTCTAAAAGAGTATTTCCTTCTTGCTAAATCAGTAGAGTAATTTCTGTTGGCAACATGCTATTCTTGTTTTGGAAACAACACACGACTTCTGTTTCTTTTGTTGTTTTAATCTATAAACCTTGCCCACAACATGCTTACGCAGTGATGATGAGTCCCAACATTTTTATATTTGATTGCTAATATATCAAGGATATCAACAGCAGATATTACTTATCTATAATTCTATTTTTCTGTTTATAATCCATAAATATGCCAAATAACCAATTGGATTTGAATTCATGCTTATTTCGTGTTGTTCTGGTATAGTTCCTAGGACATTCATCATATAATTGCAGTATAAAGTCCCTACTGCAAAGTTTGAGCTACAATATATTGTTAGTATTATGTGTTCGGTTATGTGTGGAGATTCTCTTATGAAGTGGACGACGCCACACAACCTAGAGGTTAGGTCAGTTTTCAAAATAAAAAAAATTGAGGGCATATTTCGAATTTTTTATTTAATTGAGGGTATTAAAAAAAATGGGTACTATTGTGTTCAGTTATTATCGCAAATCTTGGTGATGTTTTGTTGAAATAATAAAAATGTTGCTGTGAATATAAACACAACGCTACTCAGCGAGATATGGCTTCTTAGAAAATTATAATGTGTTTTCTGTTCATCCTTCATAGGCCCAATAAATTGGTAATTGACCTAGAATACTGCTGCTGTAATTCCACATGCTCATCACGCCACCTAGTAATATAACAGTAGAACAGGATGGGATAAATCAGTAAGCCCATAAGAAAGCAATAGAAGAAGCTAAAGATGCTAGGAGATGGAGGCAATAAGCTGTGATTATCAGATTTTTTGGACTAGGTTTGCCTTTAAATAGATGAAATTTGATAACTGGACAAAATATAACCTTGTCCCTTGGATTGTCCTATCTTAATTTGACAGTCTGGATCAGGATAGAAGAACCTAATTTTGAAGGCCCAAATCTATATATTTTTATTAATATTTTTCTTAGAATTAGAAGTATTTTTAATAGTTTTGTTTTTGTCCAAACTTTATATATGTCTAGTATAAACCTTCAACTTGGTAATGTATGCCTGCTTCGTGTTCTGACATGTATGCAGATTGTAGCATTATCAACTTAAAAGAAGGAAAAATACAAGTAAACATGGGAAAGCTAAATATATTAGCACCTTCAATCAATTATGCCCCTAGGCCCTAGCTGGATTGAAGTTGAAATTAATGCAGAGTAGAATATAAAATACAATCATTGTTGTCTCTGATGGCATTTAGAGAGAGGTGAATATGGAGTTATTTATAATTTTAAACTCTATTGGTTAAGTATTAACGTATAAAATTAAATCTATGTGTAAGTGTATTTGTAATATGTAGTTTTTGGTGGAATCAAGAACTTGTAAAGAAAAGTAAAGTATAATAAATAAAGTGCAGTAAAGTAAATATATAGAGTTAGAATGTGACATAGGAGTTGTTAACGGAATACAAGTTGGAACTGGTGTGCCTTTCTAAAGTAAATAAGTGCAGTAAATTAAAGGACCTACATCTCTGAAGCACCGCGATCTAAATTGGGTTCGCCTTTCTATAATACTATTACCTAAGAGAAAGAAATACAAGTTGGAACCGGCGAGACAACGCTCCTACGATCCAAAAAATAAGGAACACAAATGGCTCAAACAGAGAAAGGAGCACACACGGTTCAAGAGCAAGCACAACAGCTTGAAGTAGAAGAGCACAACAACTCTAAGTCCAAACACTCACTGACTATCACTCTAATATCACAATGATCAATTTAGGTGAAGTATATTTGAGGTTACTGAAATGATATAGATAGTTTAAGCACAAGCAATAATGTCCTAGCTAAACCTCAAAAGATTTCAAAAGTGGAGGCGCAAAAGTTATATTATGTTGGTTGTTGAGGGAATGAACTTATATTGAGATTACATAATCTAAAAAATAGTGAAACAAGTCTAGGGTTTTTATTCACACCCGTAGTGATAGAATCTTTACCACGACTAAGGTAGATCTAAAGATCTGCAGAATTAAGGTTTGCCAGGTTTGCTTGTGCTTAATTTCCACTATTGACTTGCGTGGTTATTTGAATTTTGAATTTGATTTTATGCCTTGCAATGGCTATACTTAGACAATCACAACCTCAGATCTACTTTACCATATTTTTGGATAAAAATTAAAAAATGATACAACAAAATGTTAAATTATGATCTTCATAATCTTCATGATCTTTATAATCTTCATAATTCAACATCCAATCAATATCCGACCATTCCAAATAGTTTGTGTGAATCATCTATCGGATTATCATGTATTAAATCAATCCTTATAGCTCACGTAGATCATGTATCAAATTATCTTATACAACTTGTCATGATATGTATCTTTGATTTTCTTTGACCTTCGGACATAACAGTTAAACCTTCATACATCTCAAACAAAAAATAAATGTAAAATTCAATGTTTATATGTTTTACAAATTAATCAAACAACACAGAAGATAGCTTACAACAATAATCTTCTCTTTTGACGATTTGCAAAACATATACCATTAGCAAGTGCATAGTTTTATTTCCCATGCATATAGTGACGAAATTTTTTTATGTTCTTGTGTTTGATTGTGTTTGTTTTTGTGTTTGTCTATTCAATGGATTTTGTACCAATGCACCTTGTGTGATCTTCTCCCCCATTTTAGAAATCAGAAAAGAAAGAGATCTTTATTGATGTTGTTATTGTTTACTGAATTAAATTTTCCGATAATGGTTCTAGATTTCTAGTATCAGCTGTTATCTATCGCTTCTAACTGCTGGCACCAATCAAGGGAGTTAAGCTCTCAAATCAATCAAATTAAACTGTAAAATTACTCAATTAGTGGGGAACAAAAGAGAGGACAGTCCCTTTCATGCATCTTTTTCAAGAGATTACATATCTATTGTACTGCGATTGTTTCTTAAACAAAACAAAGTATCAGCTCAAGGAGTCCCATCTCAATCTCTAACTTAATTATTCGCCTTTAGATATCCATCTGCGTTCACTCCTAGCTTGTTTAAATCATACCATAATGCTATCCTTGGTATATAGATACCACACTGGCCAGGTAATCTCAGAAATAGATCCTGATCAGTACCAGTTCCTTTTCAGCTCTCATGATTTTTTTTTTTTTTTTTAAATACGGGTTAACCCTCCCTGCTTATATATTTACTAGAAAATTTTCAACTGGATTTCGAACCTTCGACTCTAAGAGATGGGTTTTTAATTAGTATTTTTAAAATTTTCTTTTTCTTTTTGCTAAAGCAGAGTTTTATATGTCCATACCGCACCAGATTGATCTACAACACAATAAAAATAACAAAAAGAAAAAGGAAATAGTGAAGGAGATAATTTCAAGCACGTACGTAGTATACATTTATTGGTTTTGTTGTGCATCTTGCTTGAGTACTTATATTATTCTCAAGTAGGTGGCTGTTACAAAAAGTCAGAAACTGCACTATGTCAAAACTGATTCAATAACTGAAAGTTAATATGCACTATATTTTTTCTTAATCATGATTTTTTTTCACTGGATTTTTCTGGTAAGATTGTAGTTGTGTATTACAAAGAATAATGTATTTTTTTTTCTTCACTAGATTTTTATTCTATAGAATTTTTTCTAGTAAGATTTTAATGAGACATATTATTTTGAAATAGACATTTAAGGGAGAATGTTATTAATACAATTGTGGATGGTCCATTCATTTTGTAATCTCCGATATTAATCCTTTAATTATTTCTCCACTACTATTGGAATTGATGCCCACTACTATTAGAATTTATTTTTCCATTTATTTAGATGGCTTTTCATTTATAATTTGTAGCATATAAATAGAGACTTTGTAATTTTATATTATACACATACACATGTGAGAAATATATGAATACAAAAATTATTATCTTTTATGTATTCTCTCTATCTTGTTTATTATTTTTTGTCTTTATTTTGTAACACTAATGACACCTTTAAGAGATGTGGAAAAAACATTAGCTTGGACTCAATTATTTTTTTCTCCACCAATTTGAACTATGAAATGGAAAATGAATGGGAATACCTACCCAAATTGAATTGGGAAATATGATTGCCGAACATCTCATGAGTTGTTGCATTGCCCATTTTCCACAAAAATCCATACCAACCCATACCGTACCGACAAACACACCCTTAACCAAGTAAGGACGATTGACTGCGTACACACATATATATATATATATTTTTTTTGAACCAATCACAGAGTATTAGAAACAGTTTATACTCATTAGATGTTTGCTAGTGATTTCTCATTTTAACAAGCTTTATAATCTATGTACTATTTTGTCCAGAAAACAAAGGTGTATCTTTCCTTCGCTTGACAGAAACAAAGTTTGAACTTAATGTTTTCTCAGCATCGGTAGCAAAATATTTTGACAAAGTAATTCAAGCCAATATTTGTTTCTACTAGTTCATGTCTGGAATTATATTTTTGGGAGAAAGTTTTCTGTTGCCATGTTTGTTACAGTTGAACTTGATTCAGCTCGACTTGTGAATTTCAGAATGGTTTCAGGTCCAAATTTTTAAATTAACTCTGGTATTAGTCTCTCCACTGCATTAAGTATAAAAAACGTTATTTTTATGACCTGATTCCGGTAATTATGTTCAATAGTTAAATATAAACATACACAGCATACACAGCATAGTTTGCTCAAATTAGTCCAATCTCAACTCTCCAAAAGATAATTTGCACTAATTAATTAGCATACACAGCATAGTTTAAGACTCTTAAACAAGCATGGTTCCTACCATAACAGTGACAGCTTCACCACTAATGCGCACTCTCTGGTACTTTTCATCCAATTCTAGGTGCAAAATAGCACTCCTTGGAGAAGCCTGAAATGATGAAGATTGGGGAAATTTTATGATTAAATAATTAGTTACGAAACTATCAAAATTATCTAGCTAGATAAGGAGCAATCTTTTATGGACAGCTTTCCTTAGTTTTATGTAATTAACTTCTATTTTTCATATACGAAATGGACCCTAATATTTCAAAAAATATATATGAAATGGACACTTTGTTGCCTTTTATCAAAAAAAAAAAAAAGACAAGGAGCAATCTTTAGTCTACTACCATGAAAGAAGTAAGGCTTTTCTTTTTTAGCTTGTCACTCCAGTATAGCACCAAGGCAGAGTGTATACTACCACACACTGGATCCTGAGAGAGAGAGAGGTCATACAAAAAATGAAAGTAATTACAAGCCCCAAAAAAAAAAACAAGCTTGATTAATAAGAAGAGAAATTACAAAAACAGGGTTTGAAGTGAAACAAAAACCTCATCAATGCCTAATTTGGGGCAGAAGAAACGGGAAAAGAAGTCAAATCCTGTACCCTCAGGAGCTGGTGCAGTTACTATAATACCTCTTCCAGCACATTCTTTGATTTCCCTGATATTTGGCTGCAACTCTGCAACCTCTTTTCCAGAAGGAAGTTCCACCTATAAATACAAGGAGAAAAACTTTATCCTTGCAGCACAACAGTATGCCCCCATAAAGCAAAATGTGCGAAGCAAAAGACAAGAGGCAATACTTACAATGAAATCACTGCAAGGTGCTGTTTTCATAACATTAACAATAGGCACGTTATTTAGAGTCAGCGGAATGGATGGAAATTCCCTTGTGTCGCATCCCACAACTGTATGTACTGGGAAATCAAGTTCAACAGTGAATTTATCCTCTTTTAGTGGAAATTCTGGTTTAATTATCTTCCTGGCTACTAAAAGTCCCGATTTTGAAACAAACTCGATGGTGTCATGTTCTGGAAGATCGGATGCGAACAGGAAATGTGCTGCTCCTAGGGTAGCATGTCCACAAAGTATGACCTATAATTTTGGAAAATAGATACAATAAATTAATGACAAAAAATTTACAGATTGCAAATAGTATATAATATATAAGATTGAACCAGGCTGTTAGAGCTAAATGTTCATCTGCCATAATCTTGTTATAGGTTGGTCTTAATGGTACAAAATCATACAAACTGCAACTATAAACAGATGAAGTCTATATTCCATTGGATCAGAATTCAAACCGTTCAAATTTATAAATTTTGCAAGTGATGTATTTATATGTCAAATTTATAAATTTTTGAGTTCATTTAAATAAAATCAAGTGGTAAAAAATAATGAAAAATCTACTCATTGAAATAAACTAGTAAACCTTTCATCCTACGAGCACTTGACTTGATACTAGATATAAATATATCATTCATGAAGTAGATTGGTTCCAATGACTTGAATTTGCCATTTGAACGTGATTCAACAAGTTTCGGGATTATGCTCACACCTTCCTTTGTGAGCTCAAGCGCAAACTAATTTTTTTACTCAAAAACATGATTACTTCAGGCATGTTAGGAAAAAAAACTTGTAGATAGTGCAAGATTTGATGAGTCCGTCTATAACAAAACCCACAAATCTACAATAAAGAACCTCAGGGGGTGTATAACAACTAAGATTGCAGAAATGTAAATTTGTTTAGTCCATGTTGATTAAATTTGGAAAACAAAAATGAAACAACCTGGAGGTATTTCCTCAACAAAAAAAAAAAAAAAAAAAAATCTGGAGGTATATTTAATTTATTATTCAATCTGACTGAATAAGATGAAGAAATTGATATATAGCTACTTTTATTAGGAATTTAGCATTAACTCTTCAAATTCGTACAAAATCTCAAATATCCTCATGGTTTCCAGCTAGAATGAAATTTCCACAAATTAGCAAGACATCATATTGTAATCTCAGAAATGTGCATCTGCACAAGTACAAGGAATTAACACTCAAGCTAAATTCACCAATATGAGAAACTTTATCAAAACCTGGATCTTTATGGTAGCTACCTAGCATCAGATCGAAACTACCACGCAATGATAAATTCAGCTGATAATGAATAAATTAGAGAAAAAGACCTCAGCAACAGGGGTGAACCAGCAGAGATTGAACCGAGGGATGCTACTGCTCTCACCCTGGCCAATGGAACTAACGGCTGAGATCACAGGACTTATGAAAGCTGTAGCAGAGAAGTTGAACTCGCTGGCGACAGATTGCATCCAGTGTTTGTCTACATCAGCATTCTCTTCTAACAGACATACTGCCGCGGGACCCCCCTTGAATGCCTCCTTTGTGAATGCATCTACCTGATATATATATATTTGTTTTCCAACGAATGAAAGAGTTAAATGATAAGTAAAACTTCACTTTGTATCCTTTTCCAGTTTTTATTCCAAGTAACGATTCAGAAATAGAATAAAGTCCCCAAAACTTTTCATACTCTTATCACAGATTTCACTCTCCGCTATTATTTAAAAAAAAAAATGATTATCATACCTGGTTTTAAATTTTTGGTAATATTAAAATGGGCTTAACTGTTTCCCTCTGCAAAATAGATGAAAAGTTGTCATCCCCGGTAACGAACAGGAAAAGAAAAACTACATACCACGGCGTATCTGATTGCTCTTTTAGACATTTACCCAAACAGTTCCGGCGTGCTGCTTGGTCAAAGGAAAAAAATGGAAAGAACCACTCCCAGTGAATCTGGTAAGTGATCTTTATAAAATAAACGAGGAAAATGTAATGGTCACGTGATAATGAGATCTGATCTAATTTTGATCTGTACAGAATAAAATAACTAATTTAGAAACCAACTAAAATTAACTTACACTAGTTATGCACATGGGGAGCATGGCATCCAGCCAAAAAAAAAGACCACCAAAGAACCAGTCTTTGGTCTAGTGGCAAATGCACATGGTTTCTACGTGGGAAGTCATGAGTTTGAAACTTATATGGAGAAAATTCTTTGTTATTAATAAAAAAAGTATTAAATAGTTGGGTGGCTTGACCTCTAACTTTACTAAAAAAAAAAAAAGACCACCGGAAACTTCCTGAAGAAAAAAAAAACTTCAATTTTGGTTCATATTATTTCAAAATAACTAATTTTTTTATTTGTACAAAATTATTTTTTGAATTGTTTAAAAGAAATTGAAGTGGTCGTTGAACTTTTAGGAAATGAAAAGTTGGTGATCCCCTTCCTCCTCCTCCTCCTCCTCCTCCTTCCTCTCTTCTTCTCCTTCCTCTGTATTTCCTTTTAAATAACTCAGGCACAAATCTCATCTGAGTACGAAGGCTCCTTTGAATACCCTTGTCTTGCCTTAATTACAACAATATTGTTTTGTGCTAACGACAAGAAATTATGCAGACTCACAACCTACCAATCTGAGCACGAGCACAAAAAATCCTGCAGGCTCACTATCTACTAATCTGAGCATAGTAACTTTTGGTTCTGCTATTTTTTTTTTCTGATTTTTCTTGTCTACTTTTGTTAAGGGGTTCAGTTGTAATATTTTAAGTACTGGTACAGATGTGTATGTACTGGTACGAATTAATGTGTAATTGGTTTGCCCCTGATTAATGAAATATCACCTATGGGCTTTCAACCAAAAAAAAAAAGTTGGTGGGATGATCTTAGTGATTAAAAAAAAGCTCAATCTTTCTATAAAGTGAAAATTGTAATTTTATAATTTTTATAAAATAAAATTATACTTTACTAAATTTTCTATTTCTTTGTCAAAACATTCAAAATTTCTATTTTTCTATTTCAAGTTGAAATTCTTTCTTATATTCTCTTGTGTTGATTAAATTTGAAATCTAATCTGAATTTATACTTCAATTTTATTTTGAAGTTCAAATATCTGTTCCTTCTTCACCATTTCTCCGTCTTCCTTCGATTCTTTGGTATTTCTTGTGGCCTCAGCCCGACCGCACTCTAATTAATTACTCTCCCATTCTTCTCGCCTCTGTGCATTAACATTTTACATTTCTATTGAATTGTATCAATTAATTGCTTTTCCGATTGTGTAATTAGCTTAATAATTAACTTATTGTTTCTGAAAAAAATTATATATGTTTTCAAGAAATAACTTCATCCAGAATTCTTTAATTAGCTTAATTGTATCATCAGGAAATTTATTGTCCTTTTAATCAAAAAATGATGAAAAATGAATGAATTAAAATAACTCATAAACCTTTATTTGTTTATCACTTGAATTTGCACTACATGAATTTGAAAATTTGAAAATTTTGCATGTACATGCATCACTTATAGAGTTGATTGGTTTCAACAGTTTGGATTCATCGTTAAAATTAATATATATAGAGGTAGGCTATTATGTTTTGGGAAGTAAATACGGTTTTTTAGTTACTGCTCATATCTCTATTTTCAAAGTTCAAATAGTCAATTCGAAGTTCTCAACATGATCTTTATATTGATGTGGTTGGAGACTATATTTTTAATTTTTTGAAATATTTTTACTATTTTTCTAGAATGATTGAAAATCACATTTTTTATTAAATAATGAAATTAAAAAAATTAAAAAAAAAGATTGATTTTCAAAAATTCTAAAAAAATAGTAAATTTTTTTAGAAAAATATAAAATTTGGTCTCCAAACACAATTCAATATGAAGATCGTGTTGAGAACTTCAAAAAAAAAATATCAGCAGAAAGTAAAACACTATTTTTACTTCTCAAAGTATCGTGGCATCTATATATATAAAATAACATTCAAAGATGAAAAAATAATAATTCATTTGGCTATGAGTAGCTAGCTTGTCCTTTTTCCTACGGATCATTACAGCTGTAGGGTATATATAAATAATCTTGTTACCTTTATTTTTAGTTTTGTTGATAATAACAACGAATTTATGTTGAGAATTAACATTTAATTTAGTAGTAAAGATAATGTTTTTTGTATGAGAGATTATATAACTGAAATATGAATAAATAAATTTTTTGTTGATATTAAATAGTTAGATGACTTGACTTCTAACCGTTATTCAAAAATAACAAGTGGACATATCGTTAGAAAATTAATCTAGAAAAATTAATCTGGAAGTCAATCTTTAAAATTATAAAAATGAAATTGAAGTTAGTGAGGATAACGTGTTGGCATGATCTATATACAAATGAAATGAAAGAATTCGAAACTAGCAACTAGCATTGGTTTTAATATATTGGACGAGTAAACGCACATTAGAAGGAAAGAGAATTTTGAAAATTTGAGCTTTAATTTTTTTGTAAATGAAAAAAAAAATGAGCTGATTGTTGTGACCGTATAAGAAACAGCAGTATACATTTAAAAATTGGAAAAAATATGTGGTGTATATACCCAAAAAATGCAACGAGTACATGGTTTTAAAATTTATGACAGATTATGAGAAACCGACAACATATATGAAGGTTAAATATATTTAAATTCAATTTTATCTCTCTCATTTCTTCTAAATCTCAATCCGACAGTGATATATTTACTCTCTCGTCTCTCTCCTTGAGCGGAGGCAGGGGTGGAACTAGAAAATTAAAATTGGAGGAGCTGGATGAATAAGTGTCATGTAATTTCAATTTATGAGAGGAGCTATTAGTAATAAATTTTGCAAAAATTAAATACTTCAAAGGATAAAAATGCAAAAATTCAATTTATGGGGGGTGCTTAGCACCCTTTCCCATATATGATGTTCTGCCCCTGACTGGAGGAGAGAATGAAAGACAGTGGAGTCGAGCTAAGCGGAGCTAATCGGAACTGAAAGCGCTGTATTATCAGAACTTGAAACTTAGTTTCTACTTCTATCGTTCAAAACTTGGCAGTCAGTAGATTCGATTGTTGGAGTTCTTCAGTGAGTAGATCCAGTTGTCAGAGCTTAACGGTGAGTAGATTCACCCGTCGAAGCGCCGCAGTGTGTCAAAGTGTGTCGATGAGTAGAACCGGCCGTCGGAACTCGGCAGTTATCGGACAAAAGCAGATCCGATCGTGGAGAGGGATAGAGAATGAGGTATTGGGGTATTTAAGAGTGTAATAAATAGGATTAGATGATAAGAGTAGTTTAGATTAATTAATGAGAATAAATTAGTTTAAATCTAGAATTTGAGTCATGTGACTTGTTGTAAATACGTTTTTTTTATCAATGAAATTGTTAGTTGGCTTTTAGAGCCGCACCCCCCCCCCCTCCCACCTCACACCCACACCCACCCACCCCTACCCCTCCACCCCCCCCCCCCCCCCCCCCCCACCCGCGCACACCCACCCACCCACACCCACCCACCAACCCCCCCCACTTTTGGGTTTTGGTGCAACCCTTGTACTGGCTTAAGTGCGAAATAAGACCGAAAAACAAAAATTTTTACATCTAACTTAAGCCTAGGATCTATCTCCATGATTGATTTCTAAAACTAAATTTATTTAACAATTAAATAAATTAATATAACATTATACCTTGGTTCCAAATTCGAATTGGAACTGCCGCTGTGCTTGCCTTGCTGCTGCTCCTCGGACAACAGCACCAGATGTCTAGTGCCTCTATCAGTAACACACTAGGAATGATCAGAGAGCAAGTATTTCTCCTGCCAGAGATACTATACTTGCAACACTTAGCTAAACAGGTTGTTTCGCGCTTCGCAGATACTCTTACTTCACAACTTATGTGTGACAGCAGAGTTACCACTAACTACGCAAGATTGCAACCGCTTACTACTCAAATATATACGTCTATATGTATATATTTATAATCTCACACAATCACTATTTGAGAGGAAATCCGAGAAAGAAATGAACCTAGCTTCCGCAAACGTTCAGTCAGCTTTCCAATCTTTCAAATGGAAATGGTATGCTTTAGTCTTAACCCTCCACCCCTATTTATAGAATTTTATGGCAGTTTTGGGGTGTGGTGAAAAGACCAAAATGCCCCCGGCCCAAGAATGTATTTACAGGGCCCAGAATGAATAGTTATGGGCCCATAAAGGCCCATAAAAGCCCGAAAAGGCCCATAGAAGCCCAGAATGGATGGTTATTGGGCCTCGACATTTTGGGCTTTGATTCGGGCCCAATGTGAATAGTACAAGGGCCCAAAAAGGCCTATAATGAATAGTATCAGACCTGGGCTTTTGGGCTTCAACTCTTAGGTTTTATTAATTATATTCTAAATATAATTAAGGCCCAAATATACTATTCCATATATATAATTGTTCTGAACAATTATATTTCATTTGCGGTTGCAACAATAATTACACAACATGTCATACACCCTTGTAATTTTAATATGTTTAAGTCTATCATCTCTATGATATTTCTATATTAATTATAACATTTATAATTAATGTTTTGCCATCTTATTTATTAATTACAACTATTTATAATTAATAATAAGATTCTTGATCCGGTTCCTATGTGGTGTGACCCGATAGGATCTATGTTATGTTGGTAGTAGAGTTAAAACTGTTTTAACTTCTACAGATCACAGGCGGCACCTGGCAGTGCACTATGACCCCCAATTACACAAATGATGTTGTCCAATATAATATCACGATTCTGCAGTAAACTTATTGATTTACTCGTGTTAATTCTTTCGTCTCATAGTAACAGATTAGGTTCAAGGTAGGTATGTGTCATCCCTGCAAACCAAATCTTTTCTTGATCTTGAGTAGATTATTTTATATGATTAATCTCTATTAATCATACCATATACGAATAATCCTACTCCTATCAAGGGGCCCAGTGTTACTATCACTTGTATAATAATACGAGGGACGATAGTACTTTTGGTGAGCATCTCTTCCTCCGCACAAGTCATGTGTAATGAAATGCTGCCTTTATAACTATCTTTTATAGATAGCGTTTGATAACACTTACGATTACACATTTCTCATATAGGAAATACCACACCTCATACTGTAGAACTTAACACTGCAATGAAACCGTTAATGACACAAATACATTACCATTTAACGTTTCATTTATGATCAGTCAAATACCATGTTCTTAACATGTATCTATGTGATTAAATGACAATTCTTTGTCTATGGTCTGAGAAACTTGACCATCATATAATCCACATACTAACCTTATAATGATAAACTAGTGTTCCTGCTATTTACCACGGTTAATGACTTATTTAGAGTTTTATCATATATATTATGAAGTTTCACGATTTCAGTTCTAAACTTACAATGATTCATAAAGACAATAAAACTCATGAAACAAAATGATATATATTAATTATCCAATTCATGAACAAAGTACAATTATGATTGACTGCTAAATTACTATCTAACACCCACCCCCACCCCCACCCCCACCTACACACACAGAGACAGAGAGATTGGAGATAAATTAAAGCGCTTGCCATGGAAGATAAATCTTAATCAGTTAAAACATCTACGATTAAGTTAAATCTATGAATTAAAAATTATGCGACCTGAGGAGAACTTAATTTACATTCATGTATCCATAAAGAAAAGAATACGGGCATCGGATGTATCATGATGTATACGCAGATCCATTCTAGTGAATGGGTTCAATTCATCTCCATTCATTTTCTGAATATTTGTACTTTGACATAATTTTGTTATATAATTTAGAATAAATACTAGCTATAAAATTGATCCCTTATTCTTTTTGTGAAAATTTTGTATGGTTGACTCTTATATACGAAACTTCTGAAATTTAACCCTCATAACTTAAAAGTCTATCTTCGTCCCTGTCTGTGTAATCCCAAATTCTAATTCTTCTTCTTCTTTTTGTTGGAATACTCACGTATTTTATTTACCTTATATTTGTAATAAATATCAAATATAAGCAAGTTTGTTACCCATAATGTTATCAACGCAGAATTGAAATACTTATATTTTCCATTCCAAATACTTGTACTTTCATTTTTTTTTTTGACCCTCTATCATGCTTTCATTTTGAAAAACTTTTATTTCATTTTCTATTCAAAATACTTGTACTTTTATTTCTTTTTTACCTTCCACATGCTTTCATTTTGAAAAACTTTTACTAATAAAAGTTCTAAAACTCATTTGTCAAAATAAAAACATTGATAATGTATATTATTTATGTGAATGCACATAAAAAAAATAGAATAATCATATGTAGCCCCGCAGAGTCATCCTCGCACCATCCCAGCGGACGCCAAAATGGAAAGTCGCTCCCACATGTTTGTATTTTGACCTGTTGACTAATTAAGAGCCACATGTTTGTATTTTGTATTTTGTCACTCCAAAATGGAAAATTGCATCATATGCTAGTCACGTGTTTGTATTTTGTCTCTTTCTTAATTAAGAAAAGTTGATATTTATGTAAGAGAGATGCTCCACCTAAATAATAAGTTTATTCTAACAATTAGTGTTTAATTCTGTAATAAAAATTATATTTTTATATGAAAATTCAATTTGAAAATTTTTATAAATGATTTAAATTACAGACTTACATTTCTAAAGTTAAATACTAACATTACTAAAGTTAAATATTGATGTGCAAAAAGTTAAATACTAAGATATAGGATGCTAAATAGAATCCATGCAACTTATTTATAATTTTAGAGATTAATACTTTTGACTTTAAAGTTAAATACTAACTTTTATAATGTTAAATACTAATGTTTCTAAAGTTAATTACTAACATTTCTAAAGTTAAATACTGAGGTGTATAAAGTTAAGTACTAAGATATAGGATCCTAAATAGAATCCATGCAACTTAGTTATAATTATAGAGATTAATACTTTTGACTTGAAAGATAAATACTAACGTTCATAATATCAAATACTAATATTCCTAAAGTTAAATACTAACATTTCTAAAGTTAAATACTGAGGTGTATAAAGTTAAATACTAACGTTCATAATGTTAAATACTAACATTCTATATAGGATGCTAAATAGAATCCATGTAACTTATTTATAATTTTAGAGATTAATACTTTTGACTTTAAAGTTAAATACTAACGTTTATAATGTTAAATACTAACATTTCTCAAGTTAAATACTGATGTGTGGGGACACAGAGACGATACCAAATTATTTTGTCATGTTTTGTGGGGACAAAGATTGTGTCGATGTTGGACGCGGACGGTTAATACTCCAATGAATAGAGTTAAATACTTGTTCGATGCACTATTAATACACTAAAAATTGAAGTTAAATACTGCAAGAAATTTAAACCATCAAATGTCGGAATCTAATTTTTTTGTCTTTTAGTGCGGAGACGCAGGGACAGATATGTTAATTTTTTGCGGGGATAGAGATTGTTTTGCTGTTGGACAGACGATTAATACTGAAATGAATAGAGTTAAATACTTATTCAATGCACTGTAAATACACTACATATAGATGTTAAATAATGATCGAAATTTAAATACTCAAATTGTCGGAACCAGACTTTTTGTCTTTTACTCCCAGCCACCGGATCAATATCCTCCCAGGTACCGTAGAGGATGGGCCTCACTTTACGGTTTGAGATTCAGGGAGAAATAGGGGACAGTTTAATTGGGCTTTGAGATTCGTGCCAAGCTAAAAAGAACGGTCTGGATCCACTAATTGTAAAAGATTCCCTTTTCAGGTAATGCACTGGATGTGAATTCCAGCGCCACCAATTCCATTTGTTTTTTTTTTTCGGATAAAGATCGGCAAGAATCGGTGACGCTGCCATCAATCTTAAACTCTTTCTATTTTTTTTTTTCTTTTTTATTATTTTCTATGCATAAAAATTCTCCAAGGGACATTTAGTCGGATCCCTATAGTAACTCAACATTTTAGTTTAGATTAGGACCGTTCGATTAGAATTTGCAAATAGTGAAGAAATTCTACTTTGGACCTGATGTCCAAATTCTGATCGGACGGTTTCGATTTAAACTTCAATTTTGCAAATTGGGTTAACTCGAAAGCTGTACGCCTGTACGCCTGTGATCTCTCTTTCCTCTCTATGGCGGCGCCACTTCGAAAGAGCCTCTCCACCCTTCTCTCCCGCTCCTGCTCTCTAGCGCTCTCGACGTCCCGCTCGCCTCTGTCCCCACGCCTCCTAACCCAACTCCTCCCGCTCTCCATTTTTTCGTGCGCCAAGACCACTTCCAGTTCGCCCGGATCGTATTATTCTCCCTTGAACAACCCGTCGCCAAACTGGAGCAACAGACCGCCCAAGGAGACACTCTTACTTGACGGCTGCGACTATGAGCACTGGCTTATTGTCATGGAGTTTCCCACTGGTCGTGCGCCTTCTGAGGAGGAGATGATTAACACCTACGTCAAAACCCTGGCTTCTGTTGTTGGAAGGTAATAAATTCAATTAGGGGTTTTTCTCTTTCGTGAAGTGAGCTGACCTTTTACCTGTAAAACCATACCACAACAAATTGGCAATATCACCAGATATTTCTACCTAAATTTAGGAAACGTATGAGGGGAAAATGATTGGTGCGAATGTATTGTTTCTGTTTATCCTTTTGTAGAATGTGGAGGAGACTTTGAGAACCGATTTTTGGTGAAATTAGTCTTTGGAAAAAAAAAAAGTTCCTAAATCTCAGTTGAAATATATTTTAATGGGGAGTGTATGACACAGAAAATCCTAAATCTCAAAGGATTTTTCTGTCTATAACTAGAAGTAGTTTTTAGTTTTGAAATGATTACTATCTACTTTTGAATTACCAAGAAGTTTCGTCAGCACTTTACGAATAATATAAAATTACAGAACTTAAGCCAAATGACCGGTTTCTTATTTGTAGATGCCAAACAAATTTATTATTATTTTCTTGAGGGAAAATAATTTTCTGGGCTTGAATCAATAACTATCTTCTCAAGGATGCACAGGAAAAACTATTGACAGCAATATCTTTTAAGCACTGTTTACTTGCCACTAAGAATGGGTAGTCAACTTTCCGGTTGACCACCTACCATTGGGGTTTCTAATTGGGCAGTTAGAAAACCATCTATGAATTGACGTACATTGTGTCTCTCATACAAGGAATGTCATCAGTATACCATGTCTATAGTGAAATCAAGGGCCCACTGTCAGGAAATGTTGCTTGTTCCTCCTGTGATGCCACCTATGACATCATGTAAATCAATTGGCATGCCTTTTATTTTGAGGCTCGCATATTTGCAATGTTTGCTCCATGTATATTCTGACAATTAGACCTGATCAACCTGACATTTCATGTTAAAACAATGAATATCTCTCTCTTGTATGGAAGTTCAATATTTTGAAGGAAGTTGAGATGATAAAACATTTAATTTACCTTTTGTTTTACATGACAGTGAAGAGGAGGCAAGAAAGAAAATATACTCTGTTTCCACTACAACATACACTGGATTTGGTGCCCTAATTTCAGAGGAGCTCTCATACAAAGTCAAAGGTTGATAGTTTTCTTCATCTTAGGTTTGCTGGGCCTTCTTTAAACATTTTTCAATGAGAAAAATAATACATGTGTTGATATAAATTTGTATTCTCAGGTTTGCCGGGCGTTCTTTGGGTTTTGCCCGATTCTTACTTGGATGTACCAAACAAGGACTATGGAGGTATGCGCATTCAATGACTGTATTGATTTTTGTCATGAAAACTCAAATGTCAACAGAAAAGTTTGATAGGTATCAAAACTGTCTGTCTAGTGTGGCAATAAATACTGATGCAACAAGTCACTGGTATAGTATAAAGTCCGAGATTGATTTTTCCTGGATTAAATCAACCACTAATGTGGCATACTTAAAAATATAATGCTTTAGATGACAGTTATTAAGTCTCAAAGTTGTTTCAGGTCTAGCTACAAATGTAGAACTCCTAGATGGCATAAATTAAAAACCCATGTCTTAATTTGTTCTTTTTTTGTTTTTTACCACAAACAGGGGATTTATACATTGATGGAAAGGTGATTCATAGGCCCCAATTTCAGTTCACTGAGAGGCAACAAACACGAACCAGATCGAGGCCTCGGCCCAATGCCCAGCGTGAGACCATGGTTGATAGGAGTCCACTTCAACAAATGCAACAAGAAAACAAAAATGCTACACCAAAAAGCAACAATCAATGATATATATGTTTTCAGCATCGGATGAATTGACCAAACTGCCCGTCTTTATTTGATCAAGAGAAAAATCACAGAGTTTACAAATCTTTTGCTTGGAATAATGCCCAAAAAAACAGTCAGGTTTTGGTTTCTCTCAAAAAATGCATGAGGAAGCAGGGAAGTTTGGGCATTTATATGATCAGGTATATGTTTATTTTTATTATATTTATGTTTTTCAGATTAATAGGGAAATAATGTACGTTTAAACAAGCTTTAGGTTTCTGTCAGAAGTGAGGCTTATGTTGAGATGGAAATTAACATAAAAAGTCTTATAATCTTCACTGATCATGAGATTAATGATTTCTTTGAAGGCGATGTGGTTGCCTTAATATGCATCTGACTGAAGGCCGTGAAGGCGGTTGGGTATTGTTTTCATTCTCTATTTGTCTCATGTCAAGTGACTTGTTTCTTTCCTATATGGATAAGTGCCTGATACTAGAACCAGATATCAAATCTTTTGCTAATAATCCCTTAAATTTCCTGAACATGCTCAATAATGACTGAGGCACTGCATTTGCACTGAAATACAATTAATCACCCCTTAAACTAATTTGTAAGGTGTTTGATTTCTGAAAAAGGATATTATAATGCACTTAAATTGTTAGAAGAAAAAAATTAGAACCACTAGGCGAACAGGATTGTTAACCGCTCTTTATGGATTCATCTAAACATCTATGATTTTTTATACATACTTTAGAATGTACACCTTTCTATTTTTGTCATGCATATCTACTTATTGTGTGGATGCATAGTGACCTATAATGTCGATGTACACTTGTTAATTTCAGTTAAATAAAATAATTGTTGACAGCTATCACATAAGTTTTCTTCAAGTCGAAATGCATTTTGAGATTTATCAACGGTTGTTTTGAGCTTTCAAACTTGTTCTTCTTACTTTTGAAGTGTACACTGAGTATCTCGAGTATTATAGCAATTCACATGTGGTTATTACGTTAATGCGCACTTATTTATTATTTTTTTTTTCTAAATTAAAATTATTCATAAAAAAACAATTACGAGTTGTTTTTGAGTATTAAATTTGAGGTTACATATAATATAAAATAAAACTGCAAACTCGCCCCTTATCTGTTACATTTCGTATTGAGAAAATGTCTGATCATAATCAAATGTTATAAACTTTAGCAAGTAAAAATACAGAGAAAAATGCTAATATACATTAGGACTTCTAAATATATACACAATGAAATAGTAAACATATAACAAGTACCATGATGTAAACGGAATAAATTAAATTCAGAACAGACATCGCTATAATAATATTCGTACTACATTTTCTTCAATGAATATAAAAACATATAGATTGATGTGAAAATTTAAAAAATCAAATATTCACCTAATTGATACGGATACGGAACTGCAAATTGATAATTGATAAATATTACTATACATATACAAGTATGAAATAGTACGAGGAGAGTTTAAATACTTTCATTTTGGATGGCTTCGTTATGCTTTCATATATAAAATTTTATAATCAAAATAAAATAGTTACATATAATTTATATTATTTTCTCCATACACATGTGAAATATTATGACATTTTAACTTTATTTTGATTGATTTCAAAAAATGCAATGAATGGGATAATTTTTGGACATTGAATTTTCACTAATTGAATCATATAAAAATAAATTTGAAAAGTGATATTTTTTTGGACCCAAATAACTATCTCCGCACCCCCATCCCTCCATATCCCCGCACTAAAAGACAAAAAGTCTGGTTCCGACAATTTGAGTATTTAAATTTCGATCATTATTTAACATCTATATGTAGTGTATTTACAGTGCATTGAATAAGTATTTAACTCTATTCATTTCAGTATTAACCGTCTGTTCAACAGCAAAACAATCTCTATCCCCGCAAAAAATACGGTACCTGGGAGGATATTGATCCTCTACGGTACCTGGGAGTATTTAACTCTATTCATTTCGATCACTGATTTTTTTTTTTTTAGATAAAAGTGAACTTAGATCTGTCGATTTCACTAAAAATCAAATTGTCTATTGACAAAAAGGTTCCAAACAATTAAAACCTCACATCAATATTAGTCAGAGTTCTAAATAGCACGCTATAGTGTTTTTGGACTATAAAAACTATGACTATATCAGCACTATAACATGCTCTATATCACACTATAATGAACTATAGCGACACAAAATAGACATAATGCCGTTTTTTAGCTGCTTCTTCTATGACACGATAAACACTATTTAAGCCTTTGATATTAGAACATACCAAAATCATAAAAGAAAATCACTACACAAACCTAACCTACATGAAACCAAACTGCAATATCAGATATATGCACCCACTGGTACCAGTACTTCTCTTAAACCAGATCTAGCTGTAGAACCATATTGTATACCAACCACTAGTATCAGTTAACAACTAACTAAAAATTAAACATACAATAAAAAGACATACAAGCCGAAATATTAAAAACTGAGAGGATAAAGTGATAACAGTGGCATCAAGCAAACACTAACGATGAGGGATCATGTTCCAAACATAAGGATATATGGGTTCCTGCTCAACAGTTATCCAATTTCTACCTCTTTCTTGGTGAGGTCTTCCTCCTCGGAATAAATAATTAAATCCTGTAAAGGTAAAGAAGTGAAATCCAAAGACATGGGTAATGATAATTTAAAAAGACATCAATCTCCAAAAAAATTTGTTCAAAATGTAACCAAAGCTATAATTTTCAATCTAATTAATGATCTGAACTGAAGGGGTATGACAGTTCTGAAAATATATTTTATTCCTTTCTAACAAGACTACCCAAAGAACAGTACCCTAAACTAGTTCCATCATAAGTTGATCTTTTGCTGCCACCGATATAACTACCAACGAAATTCTCATACACACTTTCTATTTCTCTCTCTTCTTTTCTATTATTTTCTATGGATAAAAAATTCTCCTTGAGGTTTCATGTTATCTTCAGTTTTTGAGCTTGCAATTTTAAAAATTGTGTAAATAAGAACCAAAGAAAAAGATGGTATAAGATTATTTTAATATAATGTAAGGTTTATCCTTCAATATTTTGAGATATAGTTAATTAATTGAATTCCATTTTACTCTTCTTCCTTCTTCTTATTGGATTCATTTTCATTGTTAATTTAAACTGGAAAGGATGACCTTGTATTTTTCAATATGACCCGACTTGAGGCTTAGCCCGTTGGGATTGATTAGAGGTGGAATGGGGAATAAAATATGCGTAGAAAATATAACTTTTTTTTTATATACTACTACAGTTTTGTTCTGCAACGAAATAAAATTTTATAATAGTGAACTGAATCAATTTCATTCCTTAAAAAAATATTTTCCAATTACAATCTTTTCTATGGAACTTGTTATAATGGTTGGAATATGATTTTGATTGCAAAAATCATCTTTAAATATCATATGTTAGACATCAGTAACTATTTCATTCAATTTTTCTAATCTTTTTCACCTTTTTACCAACACAAGCTCAAAGAGAGACAAATCAAGCATGAATTTGCTTTTTGAGTTTCAAATTAATGGCATATTGACATACGGTCAAATAGTATTCATTTTCCTTCCACTGCTAAAACAGAAAAATTTATTTTACCTTATTTTAAAAAATATTAAATAGAAAACTCCTTCAAATGTATTCACAAATATATAATATTTAGAAATGTCTATTTATTAATTTATATTCATACAATTTTATATTCTAAGTACTAAATGCTCATACTTTCAATTTTTAAATTATCAATTTCCTTTAAATCGAATTAAAATTTTAGTATTTTTGTAAAATTCAAAGGAACATAATTTTAAATGTCAAATTTGAAGCTCGAATAATTACAAGAATTTATAATTTTGGGACGGTGCAAATTTGAAGTTGTGTGCTTGATTTTTTATGAAGTTTCATCCATTTGGCATTTCATTTTGTTTAACTATTCATAAGAAATATTCCGAAATATGAAGCTCAATTTTATAAAATATGAAATGTTGAAGATTATGAATTTATATTATAAATATTAAATTTATACACAGTATTAAATTTGCCCGTCTCAAAATTCTAAATATTTGTTTGTCAACATATGAATACTTATCGGTTTGCATATTAGTTATACATAACCTAACTTATTATTTAACAGGCAACACAAATATATGTACAATTGAACATCTGATATTTTATTAATTTTTTCTTGCACGTGTGCAAACCCACGGTGTTCGTTAGCATAACTTATATTATTGACACATTTTGAAAGGAAAAATATTTAAAAAAATCTCCAATAAATATTATTTTAACGACTTTAACATATATATAGCCCGGCCTAATTCCAAATAAGAAATTTGTTCATAATATATAAAAAGCAAAATTGTATGTTAAGGGTACGTTTGGATGAACTTTAGAATAGCTAGAATAGCTACTCTTTAGAATAGTAATTAAGAATAGCTATTGTTTAAAAACAATGCTATTCGGAATAGTAAAAAAGTTATTTGGATTGCATATTTGGAATAGAGTTTGGAGAGAATGAATAAAATAATAATTTATGTGTTAGATTAAATATAATATAATATAATATTAATTTAAATATTAAATGTAATATAATATTATTTTAAATACTAAATTAGTATTAAATAAAATATTATATTAATATAATATAATATTAATTTAAATATTAAATATAATATAATATTAGGTCAAATGATAAATGTAATATAATATTATTTTAAAATTAAATTAGTATTAAATAAAATATTAGGTTGAATGTAATATAATATTAGTTTAAATATTAAATGTAATATAATATTATTTTAAAAATTAGATTAGTATTAAATAAAAATATTAGATTAAATGTAATATAATATTAGTTTAAACATTAAATGTAATATAATATTATTTTAAAAATTAGATTAGTATTAAATAAAATATAAGATTAAATGTAATGTAATATTAGTTTAAATATTAAATGTAATATAATATTATTTTAAATATTAGATAAGTATTAAATAAAATATTAGGTTGAATGTAATATAATATTAGTTTAAATATTAAATGTAATATAATATTATTTTAAAAATTAGATTAGTATTAAATAAAATATTAGATTAAATGTAATATAATATTAGTTTAAATATTAGATTAGTTTTAAATAAAATATTAGATTAAATATAATATAATATAATATTAATTTAAATATTAAATGTAATATAATGTTAATTTAATTGTTAAATATAATATAATATTATTTTAAATATAATACAATATAATATTAATTTAATTATTAAATGTAATACAATATTATTTTAAATATTAAATTAGTATTAAATAAAATATTAGATTAAATATAATAAAATATTGGATGAAATATGATACAATATAATATTAATTTAAATATTAAATGTAATATAATATTAGTTTAAATATTATATTAGTATTAATATTGAAATCAACAAATGCTATTCCATGTTTTTGTAAGAATAGCGAATAGCAGCTATTCTCGCTATTCCGAATAGCAAAAATGTCATTTGGATGCAAATTACTATTCTGAATAGGAGCTATTCTAGCTATTCTTACACCATCCAAACATACCCTAAGAAGTAAGAACTACGCACATAATTAAGATGCTTATTTCTTGAATCGATCACCTAATCCTTATGAGTACATACACTTAGTTAGTTAGTTAATGACCAAATGAATGATTCGGAATGATCAGTGCATGAGTGGCATTTGACGCAATTGAAAAAAGTGTGATTCATTTATTATATAATTGAATTGAAATCATTTTTCCTCGCAGTTAATATGAACATATGTATCAAATTTACAAATTTATTTGAGATATTGGAATAAACCAAATATCTCATTTGCAGTACGTCGCAACGGATGCCTATGTACTATTATTTTTAAATATAAAGAGAAAGTTATACTAGCTGTACATTACAAAAGAATTTAATTTTGTGTATGTGGTTAATATTTTGTGTTGAAATGCTTGTGGTTTTGATAATCCAGCTGAAAGAAAAACATTTAAAGGTTTTTTAGTAGATCATAATATTGACAATATAATTATTCAAGAAAGAGTATATTAAATTTTATTAAGAAAAACAAAACTGGATTATCTGTGAAGAAACACTGTCGGAGGATGGTTATATAGAATCGTTGGCTATATCATGGCCCCACTAAGTGAATAAATGCCAAATCGGTGAAGTCGTCAGTTAAATAGAATCGTTGGCTATGTAAATACTTTTTAACCATAAAATTAGCGATGTGAGCACATTGAAGTTCAATGAGGTGACTGATTGTTGGACTTGTCGAAGCTATTATGTGAAGACCATCTAGTTTGTGGTTTTTTTTGTTTGTTAAATATTGAAGTTTTAAGATGCTTAATTTGCTGGACATGTCTTAATTAATTAATTAATTAATTAATTATATAATAATCTCCGAAATATTTTTTTCAGAACTTTTTACCACCACCACCACTCCTATCACTCCTACTGCTGCTGCTGTTGCTGGCTAGTACTACTATATATTTTTTTAGTAAAAATTGACAATCAAACTATCCTATTATTTCATATTCACAATAAAAAATTTTATTCGGATTCATCCCCACCACCTCTTTATTATTATTTTGTTTGTTAATTATTTTGTTTGTGTGTTTGTTCGGTTATAAATAGTTAAAACAATTGAACTCAAAGATAACAAAATAAAAGGTACCACATGAAACTGACAAGTACAAGATTGGCATGGCCGCATGGCCTCAGCAATCGATATTAAATAGTTGGATGGCTTGACCTCCAACCTTTACTAAAAAAAATATTCAATTTAGACTTTGAAATCTTTAGACCTCAATCAAACACTGATATCTCGTTATTTTAGCTACATTTCCGACCTAATATTGTACCAAAACCTGTGTCCAAAACAGTAAAATCATGTTTATTACATTGATTATCTATAGAATGTGGTACTGCTGCGCTTTTGTTTGTTTATTGTAGGAAACGGCTAAGAAAGGGTGAAATCCGGCAATCTGTACATGCCACACGGGCCGTGCAACATCTCACACGGACCGTGTCATACCCTACTCGAGCCCCTACACGGGCGCTGCACGACCCGGACAAGAGACACAGGCCCACAGCCCTTATCAACTCTGACACGGCCCTTGTCAACTCTGACACAGCCCTTGTCAGAGTTGACAAGGCCCTTGTCAGACAAATTCGGTAGTTAATCTGAATTTTCGGTTTATTGCCTAATTAAAGAAGGACGGTTATGGAGCAATAAAAGGACGATCCCTTGACCAGAAAGGCAACAATTTGGACAGAACACGAACCCTAGGAGAGTTTTACACCAACTGACTAGGAGACGAAGTAGAGAGGAGGAAATCGAGAGAATTCCGACGAATCTTCTTCGTATTTTGTGGTCTTGTCATGAATTGCTTATTCTATCTTTACTTTTCTGTTTTGAAAACTATGCTTGAGTAATTACTTTAGTTTCTTGGGTCATGATGTAGTCAAATACTTTGTTTACTGTTAGTTGTTTGATTATGTTTGATATTTTGTGTTTGCTTGTTTGCGTATGAATTTTATTGCTTATCTGCGTTGTTCGATTATTATTTGGTTCTTACCATTAGGCTTGGCCACGTCTAACAAGGTACTGCGTCCAATTTGATCTTTCAACCAGACCAAGGTATTTGAGTTAAGTCGATGAACCGAGAGGGAAGACTAATTAGTAACCGAGAGGTGAACTTTTCAGCAATCGAGAGATTGTGAATACCTTTAGTAAACCAAACAAGTAACTTAGGTCATTCAAACCAACGAACGAGAGTTTAGGTTAGAACCCTAAGAGGATTGAATTGTATTTCCATTATCGAGTTTATTAAGCCAACAAATGAGAGTTGAGGTTTAGAAACATCAGGTATGGTCAGTTCACCCTATACGGAATCAATCAGCACAGAAACCAGACAACTACAGTTTCACTCGAGTCTGACACGGACCGTGTAGGAGACTACACGGGCCGTGTGACAGGGGTCGTGTACGAGAGTACACGGGTCGTGTCAGGCAAGAGGCAGAGTTGCAGGCGAAGTCAGAAACCCAGGAAACGTTTGTTTTAATTATTTTTAAACTCCAGTTTAGTTTATTTGCAATCTTATATTATCGTCAACCAAAATTTCAACCAACTCAACCCCTTTGAACACTTCTAGTTTGAGGATAAATTAGGTAGAAATCTAGTTAAGTTATTGAACCGTCCTGTGGATCGATATCCGATATTACCAGCGATAGGATTGTACACTTGCAGTCTGAATCAAAAGTAGAATCGAGATTTAAAAGGTACAGCTTGCTGTACTGAAACTTTGTAGTACACTTTTGTGCGAACAAACACCACCTTGCTAATTCATATCTAGAGCGAACCTATTAATGGTCCAAATCTAGGCCCAACAGTCTTTTCTTCCCTTTCCCCGAATTTGATAGGTAAAAAATTACCAAACTTTTTTAGTTTCTATTTTAAAATAAAAATATACAAGCCTAAAACGTTGAATACGGAGACAAGAATACTAAGTAGTCTGTCTATTTAAAGTATTGGACTATTCATAAACAGGGATTTTATTTTTTCTCCACCTATGTAGAAGAAGTAATGAGGCAGTGAGGCATCTATTCACGGATTGTCCAATAAGCAAGCAGGTGTATAGCGGCATGCTGCAGGAGGTACTGGTAATAATACCGGGACAGGATATGGTCAACCTACTCATCAAAGAAGGCACAGTGGAGAGAAGACTAGAGAAATTTTGCTGATTTTTCAATTTATAATCTGGGGGAAAGATGTCACCAAATATTTAGAGAGACAACAAAAAAACACAACGGAGCTAATACAAGAAGCAGTTACACAGTGTAGGATTATGGCATACAGAAGGGCATAAGTGCAGGTGGTGGACAACAATGTGGAGTGAGAAGTTAGCCCAATACATAGAAACTTTAGTTTACATCTTGTTTTATTTTCATATCATTTACTGTTATTTCTTTCACTTTTTATTTTTTTCTACTGTAAACCGGGTTTCTACTCAGAAACCCCAAATTTTTTTTACCAATTTATGGTTAATGCAAAATGAGGACTAGACCCTTATTGATTCTCAAAAAATAAATAGGAATTTTGTATATATTTAATAATATAGTAAATAAAAATTCAAAAATATAAAATTTGGGCTTCAAGCACATTTTAAAATAGAGATTATATTAAGAAATTTAGATATATGATTTAGACTTTAAATCAAAGTTCTAAATAGTGATTATAGCGGCATAGTGGGGAGACATAAAAAGAAGCTATTGCGAATAGCGCAGTTATAGCAGAAGCTATCATACATAGCATTTTTTTCCTTTTCAAAATTTTTAGTCTATATTTCGACTAATTATCACTATAATCAATATTGAAGAATTTGGGGATAACAACTAAAATGACAACTAATCTACGTCTATATTTTTTTCAATCTTGCAAATAAGAAGGAAAAAAAAGATATAATAGGTAACATTATTTAATAGTTCATACTTCATAATATTACAGATTATAATAAACGAAGATCAATTGATTTTATAAGTGAAATGAAGTTAGTATACCTCACCCATATCCGTTTTATCGAATATGATACATGTAGGATAAACGAGTGTATTAATTAACACCCTTATTTGTATCTCTATGAATAATCTTCTCTGTTGTTCCAATTTTGAATATCTTTGATTGATTGGAAATGCAATGAAACAAGTTATTTGTTTTTTTTTTGTCGTTCATATCACAATATATTATTTTTCTTGTACTCTCGTTTATAAGAATCTACATGCATGTATATCATTTCTCCCCCAATACTTTTGGTTTAAAATTAAAATTTGCTTATCATGCATGCATTCCAGGACAGATATAATTAATCTTTAATTTTCTTAATTGTTAAGTCTTGTAGCATTGAAAAATATTAATATTGAATGAGTAAAAATTCAAAAAGGCTGGACAGACACAGAATTGGTGCGAGACTTCAATATTAATTAATACGTTGAATATGTAAACTTTGTATGTGTATCCACAATAAAGGAAAACGACTTGAAATAATTATTTTGAAAAATAAAAAACTGCACCAAACAACAAACAGATCATACAAGTACTCTACAGGCTCCAACACATCACGGTGTGTGCAATTAATTAGTTCTTCCATCATTTTTTGTCTTGTTATTTTCTCAAACCTTTCGCTAATTATAATTAAATAGCCTGCTTCTTTTCTCGAAAATATAAAATGAATTATTTTGCTGAATTATTCATGACCGACATATGTCACCACCTAATTAAGCTCTGTTTTTATTTTCTTTCTAATTTTCTAGCCATAATAAATTAGTAAGATTTGGATTTAACTTTTTTTTTTAAACTCACAGCCCTAATAATTTTATTTTCCCTGTACTTCACTGCTCTTCATGTATATATAAGGAAGATAACCACAAGATGACATTTATTAAGTTTATAATAAAATGTGAGTAGACGTAAAATTTTCTTTAGGTTATAGTTTTGAAAAGTAAATTAAACTTCCATCATTAATATAAACTAATTAATAAAAAAAACCGCAAAACAAAGCTAGAGTCCCATACTACATTAGCCATCATAACCCAACTTTAACATGTAAAATATGTAAAATAGGGAAATTAATTCAATTTCTAATAAAAGGATTCACTACTAGAATTTTGATTATTAGCATGGGTAATTAAATATAATTGCATCTTTAAGTGAATCTCCATGCAATTGATATTTTCTGCATGGGTACGCAAACTAAACTCTATGGGCTAAAATTTTCGGCCCATGCAATTACTATTCCCATGCAATTGATACAATCATCCATGCAATTAATTACAGACATACCCATGCAAATATAATTTCTAGTTATTTTAATTTTTAAACTAAAAACTAAATTATATGAATCTGGAGCCGCCCCCTCAAGCATCTCCACGAACCCTAGATCTCTTCCTTCTATTTCCCTCTTTCTCTCGCTCACCTCCGTCGAGGCCTCGACGCTCCCTCTACATCGCGTCGCACAGGGCCATACCAAAGTCCCGACCACGAGCCCACGCTCACGAACCGATGACACTGCTGTGACGCCAATAGAATTCGAGTCGAGTCGCTTCGCCCTGCACCGGTCCGCCTAGTCCCACTCTACATCGCTATACTATACTGGTACTGATTTGATTTGTTTAACCCCTATTACAGTTTATTTTTTAATTTGTTCTTGCCTCTCATTTTTGTGATTAATTGATCAATTTGCGGGTAAGAGGATAAATGACAGTAACTTGATACCAGATTAGGTTAATATTATGAATTAGGGATGAATTGGTCTAATTTGTTAATGCTACGAGTAAATTATGGCCTTATAGTTCAGCTCCACGTTTTATTCTCTCTTGGTCCTTTCAGATCTTGATTAATTGGACTTAAATTAAATTAATGTAGATATGTTTGATGTTTGAATTTAGTTTAGGCTTACGTTATTGAGGTTCCAATGTGGTCAATATAGTCAAGATTGCTTAACTGGTTTATCCCAAATTAATTATGATTTATTTAGCTTATTGAGTTTTTTTTTTTTTTTTTCTGTCAATTGCAGGTAGCTCTTGAGATAGAATAGAAGTCAAGTATCAAAATAATTTCATATCTCAACTGGTTAGTTTCCAGCATTTTTTTTTGTGCTTAGTGATAAATATAACTTTGTTTTGTTTTTTTTATAAATTTACATGTTATTATCTTGTACTTGGTGAATGACTTATCAAAATGGGGCACCAAACTTAATATATGGAGGACGGCAGTGTAAAAAATGCAACCGACTTTGCTTTTTTTATGATGAAAAATCGGGTAAGCATGGCATATATATAATCCCTGATGACTATTATGTTTAATATAAATTCATTTGTGTGGTAATAATCTGTTTATCTCATAATCTCAAGATATAGGTGTCCAATTTCTGAAAAGCTATATGAAGTTCAAATTAGAATTCAGATCAGAATTGAGGTATGCATTAGTGGTGAGCTTTGTTGGAATTTGTTTAGCATTAATGCTTCTTCTTCTTTTAGTACAGACCTCATAGAAATACTTTGGATAAAGATAAAGTTTATATTACCATGAGACCTATAGCATTCAAGGTACATAATGAATTTTGTCATAATTTGATGTACAGGTTTATCTGCATGATTCATCTACGTTGAGGCACAATTGGAAAGACCAAAAAGGATGAAAAGTTCACCTTATGGATAAAGCCAAGTTCTAACTTATTATCTTGTGTCTTGACTTGTGGTTTGTACTGACGTGATCTAAGTGTGTTTATGGGTTATGCGTGATATGACACGATTGTAATATTATTTTGTGATATCAAACAAACCACTCTGAATTTGGATAATATTTGGCTCGAAATAATTGGTGCATGTGAATTGATTGAGTTTTATGAAGTGTTTATGATTTCTGATATTGATGCATGAATATAATTAATAAAAAAATAATTGATGAAAATATATTGCATGAATATATTTGTATTTTAGCAGCCATATAATTGTTCAACTGCATGGGTATGTTTGCATGGACAATTAATTTATTGCATGGGAAGTTAAATGCATGGGCCGCCAAAAATTAGCCCATACAAAAGAGGTTTGCGCACCCATGCAATTGATTAACTACATGGGCCCCATGCAAATAAGGATCATTACCATGGAGGTCAACTGTATGAACTTATCTGCATGGGATGCCCATGCAATTAGCATCAATTACATGGGTAGCGCATGCAAATGAATATTTTTTGTCCCATGCAAATAATCCAAATTCTAGTAGTGATTGGTAAACATGTAAAATTATTTTTGAAGGTTATAAATAATAAAAGTAAATGGAGCTACGTACCAAAAATAATAATTAAATACAAAGATATTTATTCCGAGGAGAATAATTAAACAATACGATTAATAAGGAAAGATGATTGAACAATAGAAAGACTATTCCCTATAAATAGGAACGTTAAAAAAAGAATCATCCCGAACATTGCTAAGAGCGGATCTATAAATAGAGGTTAGGTATCAATAGTCAGTCTAAAAATTAAGAAGAGAGAACTAGGTTTTGCTTTCTGTAAAGAAAGGAGCGCTTCTTCCTCTTTTCTCTTTCACGGCACTAGCAGAGCTACGTACGTTCTCTTTGACGTGAGGTTTGTTTCCATCTTTCTTTTTGCGAAATATTTTAATTTAATTTTTTCAGAAATCAACTTATCTGAAATGTGATAGATTATTATTTCTGTTGTTTATGTGGTGAAAATGATATATTCGTGTTTGACATTGCGAGAAATAGAATTAATATTTCTATATATCTAACCTAGAAAATATTTGTTTTACGAAATAGTTGTCTATTGCTATTGTTTGAGCTAGAATAATTCTAATTTGCCGAATCAAATTTTCTTTTCTTTCATTTCAAATCAAAATTTCTTTTCTTACCCAAAATTGGCGAAATTTTGCACAAGATAATCTAAGACCACCAATCTTATTTGGCTATAAATTAAGGAATAAAGACTTATAATATATATCTGGATTGTTAATTCTCGTTTTGCCAATTTATGTACTAGCTTCAGGTTGGAACTTGGAAGCCTGTTTGGTTCAATTAATTATTCTTCTCTTAAACTCATTGTTTCCATTATAATGCATTTTCAGAAACCTGTCATATAGCTAGAGAACTTAATGGAGGACATATACAAAGACGACCCGAACTCTTGGATGAGACGCACCCGTTTCTCTAAGACAGTTTATAAAAGACTAGACGCATCGCAAATTCCGTTTATTTCTATAAATGAACTCAAATTTGGGTACTCTAATAACCCAAAATCAAATCGGACTGGGGCCATGACCTCCGTGCCAGTCACTGACGACTGCACCTCAAAGACAAGCCAGTGCACTACCATGTCATCTATGAAGTCGAACAGTGATAACAGTTCTACTGTTGGGGTGCAAGGCTTCTCTAGTTCCAAAAGACAAACAAAACCGGAACAGCATCCAATCATAGGGATAATTAAGCTGTCATCAGGAGGCTGCTATGAGCGGTCCCACCACACAGATAGAGAACAATCTCATAATCATGATTTTTGACATGTTTTTGTTATTTTTAGTTTTTTCCTTGGTGCTTTAATTGTTCGAATGTAGAGAGAGAAACAGAAAATATGAGTTCAAATTAATTTATTGATTAATTTCCCGTGATATGGAATTTACAGACGAAAAAAGGATACTTTTGAAGATAGCACATTATAGGCTTTAAGTTTTACTATTAATTGCTGGATAAATAAATAATTAATATGTGCTTCAGATTGTATTCCACGCTAAAGAGAATAGGAGATTATACATGGTTAAAAATGCTAATTGTACACGGTCAACCATGTCCGTAGAACCGAGCATACGGTAAGAAAGTTTCGATAAATTGTGCAGGAATGTAGAACCGTGCACATTTCTAGAAAAGTACATCTTTTTTTTGCAAAATTCATGCACAGATTATTAAATAAAAAACGTGTATGATAATACCATTCAAACACGGTTTTAAATTAATAACCTTGTATGGTTCTTATTTTTGTTTTAAAAAAATACACTTTTTTTTTAGTAAAGTTGGAGGTCAAGCTACTCAATTATTTAATACTTTTGTTATTATAACAAAAGATTTTCTCCATTTGAGTTTTGAACCCATGACTTAAAAAAATACACTTACTCTAGATTTGATACCAAAAATAATTTACCAATATAAATAACAATTACAATTTCATTACACAAATTCAGTATGATTTCATTCACTACAACCATTCTATATAAAAAAGAAAAGAAAAATACAACCTAAAACCTAGATCTGACTTTACATACAATTACATGAACAATGTCTAAGAAAAATATGATAAATGAATTAAAAATCAAAAACTAGAAAAAAAAAATTAATTACGAAACTTTAGCTCAAATTTTGAGACCCTTCCCTTCATTTTTGACTCTCAAAATTGCAATATTGATATGCTCGGGAAGTCCTGTAGATATACTTGTGAGCTTTCTGAATTTGTGGCCATATGCTTAAATTGGACACTCAAGTAAAAAGTTACACCCTCTTGATGTTTCTTTTGACTTCGAGATCGTCTTTTCGGTGAAGATATAGCCTTCCTTGCCTTACCCCAGGCTCTAGCCTCGTCAGTTTAGAAAAGGCTCGTTAGAGATATACATGTACATAGAATAGATGCTTTAAAAACAATAGAGATGTCAAAGAAAAGATAGATATAGATGCTTTATAACATAGGCGCGTACAAATAATGTGGAAAAATTTGTGTTTCTTAATTTCATCACACACAGATAATGAAAGCAAAACTGTGTATGATTACAAGCGATCTTTTTTCAGGCATAGTCCTAAATAATATTCATACAAGGTTGGTAGAAATAAAACCGTGTATGATTACAAGTGGTCTTTGCTTCTACAAAATTCTACGGAACATTCATGCATAGTTGGTAGAAAGAAAATCGTGTAAGAAGTTTACAACATATATACACGGTTAAGTTATCCACAATTGTGTACAATTGTTTCCAATCGCACACAATTGTTAATTAAGTAATGGTGTATAAATGTTGAAACTCATTTATACATAGTTCTATTTTAATTGACGGTGTGTACTTCAATTTGCATGTGTACTTTTTTACTCTACACAATTTTTATGAAAAAATTTCCAATCTGTATATAGATGATGTGGGAAACAAATCTGTTGTGATTCTTAGGGATCGCAAGTCCCTGTTTTTTCATATTCAAATCTTTAATTTTTTAAAATGTACAAATTTCTAAAAAAATTGATTTTCATACACAAATCTCAATAAAAAAATTAAAAATTAGATATGAAAAAAAAGAATCCTGCGATATTTTCAAGAATCGCAGCATTTAATTTAAGATGATGTGCCATCTACGATTGACTTTTTTGTGGTTGTGCCAGAAGATAATTGTAAAGTGAACTCTTCTCCAGTCCGACCTGCAGTTCGGTGCCTTCATTTTCCCTGCTGCTGGGACCCAAGGCCGTTATGGATCTTCTCTCGCTATATGATTTTAAGACAAAATGGAACTTGGGTCCCATAAGTTAGTCAGAGATTCTTTTATTTCCCAATACTTTCTACTTTATAGAGCGAGCTCTTTGATGGCCCAAATCTAGAAAATAAATCTGCTGTTATTCCAAAGAATCACAGGTCTCTGCGATTCTAATATCAATCATTTATTTATTAAAATACAGAAATTTCAAAAGTAGTTAAATTTTGTGTGCGAACCTCAAAACATATGAACGGTTGAGATTAGAATTGTAGAACCATGGGATCTTTTGGAATCGCAGAAGATTTACGTCCCCAAATCTAGGCCCAACATCTAATCTTCCCTTCCGCAAATTTTATAGATAAAAAATACTCTCCTCAAGATTCGTGAGATTCGTGAGATTCGTGATATTTATTAAGTTTATTTTCTAAAGCCCTGATAAATTTATTTTTCATGATTACATGGAGCTCTTAAATGAACAAAAATTGTATATTAAGAACCACGCATACATGAGGATGCATTTTTTTTTAAAGGATCACTTCATCCTCATGAATACATGTAGATCTTGAATGATCAAAATGAATGATTTGCAAAGATCATTGCATGAGTGACATTGAACAAAATTGAAAAAAGTGTGATTGATCCATTTATTATATATAATATATTTGCTTTGAAATCATCTTTCCTCCCAGTTATTTATGGACATATGCATCATATACAAATTATGTGAGATATTGGAATGAACCAAATATCTCATCTCAAATATGACGCTAAAAGGCATTAGTGCTATTATCTTTAAATATAAGGAGAAAGTTATATTAGTTGTACATTACAAAGGAACTTAATATTGTATATATGGTTAATATTGTCTGTTGGAATGCTCCATGTTTTGGTATTCCTGCTGAAAGAAAAACATTTTAAAATCTATTAGTTAATTATAATATTGACATTCTAGTTTTCAAGGAAGATAACTGGAATTTGATCAGCTTAATTAAGAACTAACGTAGTTCTACTCCATGACATGCAGTGGCATATCTACCTAGATCCAATGGAGATCAATTGACTCCCATTTAATTTTAATTTTTTTTGTATTTATATTTATTTTTCTATATAATTTAGCATAAAATGTCATGATACGGTGACATTGACCCTTATTTTTGGGATAATTTTTATATGATTGTTCTCCATAGTTTGAATTTTTTTATATGATTGATTTTATATGTGTTTGACTCCAATTGTTCAAAAATCTAGCTCCGCCTTTAATGACATGTTGTACTAAATAAAGTATCTCTGGAGGATGTTTTTCTTTTTCATTTTTACTTTTATTGTGTAATATATGCTAACTTAACCTTTTAACTAAAATAACAACAAAGGATCGTATTTTTTAAACTAAGAGAACTTTTTTGTTAGACAAAACATTATAATTTTTTTTAAGTCTTCTAGATTAGAAAAATATTATTATAGACTGAGTAAAAATTAAAAAAGAGAAGAAAGTAAAAACTGCAGCAAACAACATAATTTTTTATTTAGCATTTGAAAAATAAAAAATATCGAGTTGGCGTATTTTTTTTTAAATTTCAATTTTAGTCAGAATATACATATTATCTGTGCACCATTTAAATTAAATAACACACATATATTATATATTATCTCTGTACCATTAAAAAATTTGATAATACCCATCACACATATATTATATATTATCTCTGACACAAGGATCCAAATTCGCTGCTTGTCAAATTGGCAAGCAGGATCTTGTTTTTTCAAATCTAACAATTGAATTTTTTTTCATACACGGATCTCAACACAGATGAATAATTTGATTTGGAAAAGCAGGATCCTGCTTGCCCATTTGATGAGCAGCGGAGTCGGTTCCGTGACACAAACCATTAAGAAAGTGAGTTCACATTATTTCTCAAATTTGGGTTAATCCGTATAAAATTAGGACATGAGGTCCAGAGGGAAATTTTTTATTCGTAGAAATTAAAGAAAAGATAGATGGAGAAACATAAATAGTACACGATATATTTAATTGGTACAAAGATAAGTAAGATTTCTATCGATTCAAACTAGTTTGTTTTTTTTTCCTTTAATTTTTTCTAGTAAGATATAAAAATAATTTACAAAAATAGATAAAGTATCTTAAAATTTAGATATAACATAAATATTCTATCTATTTTTGAATTTTTTTTTCATATTTCTACTAAAGATATAATATAATAATTCTCTCCATATATACATCATATTTAAGAAAAAAGAAAAAAACTGAGTTTGAATCGGTAGAATTCTTACTCATCTAAACTTTTTGATTTTAGAATCGGTAGAAATCCTACCAATCTTTCTACCAATAAAAAATATGATGTACTTTTTCTGTTTCTCTCTCCCTTTCTTTAATTTCTAAAGATAAAAATATTCCGGCCCAGAGTGACGTCTCGAGTGGGTCCCAGCTGTAAGTCCCCTTCAACAGTTCAGCTCCTGCCTCCGTTACACAGGACTCAAGAGGTGCTAGAACCCTCCGACGTGCAGTTATAGTTACCACTTACCACTTCTATTTTCGCTGCTGCTGGGACCCAGGGTTTACGGTTTAGAGTTAGTCAATGGGATTAGGCCACTTGGGTCCCATTAGTTAGTCAGAGGTTATTTTATTTCTCAATACTTCTACTTTCCAGAGCGAACCCATTGATGGCCCAATTTGATAGGAAAAAAATACCGAATTTTTTTAGTTACCATTTTTTTCATGCGATCACCTAATGACCAAAATGAATGATTTGGATTTCGGAAAGATCAGTGCATGAGTGGCATTGGACGTAATTTGTAAATTACAGTTATTTGTGACTCATTTATTATATATTTGATTTGAAATCATTTTTCATCACAGTTAATTATGAACATATGTATCAAATTTACAAATTATGTGAGATATTGGAATGAACCAAGTATCAAATTTCTAATATGGCGCTAAGAAGTCTTTGGTAATAGTATTATTTCTAAATATATATACACTAGTTGTACATTTCAAAAGATGTTTAACATTTTAATTTTGTATACATAATTAACATTTTATTTTGGAATTGCTAGGTGTTTAGATAATCCTATTGAGAGAAAAAACACATAACAATTTCTTAATTAGTTGATCATAATGTTGACATATTAGTTATACAAGATAAATAATATCAAATTCTTCCAAATAAAAAAAAAAACCCTGGACCATCATATAAAAACATAGGGATATATCTGACATGCTTACTGAGAGTGAACCAGGACTAAAACAGTGAAGCCATACTGATCAAGGCAAAAGAAGGAGAGCCCTAGGTTGCATAAGTTATTGTTGACTGTACGATTCGCCAGGTGAACACGCCGGTTCACTGATTGGTGGGCTTGTCGAAGCTGTTACTGTGAAGAGTGATCAAGACCATAGTGACAAATCAATTATTCGGGTTCGGTTCGGCGAGGTCAAAAATTCGTGATTCGGAAATAATTCAGGTATAATTAGGGAATAATTCGGTATTATTCGGATCAGAGATCTCAGTTCTGTAAGGGAGCAAATACAAAAAAATTACTAAAAAAAAATTATGGGAAAAATTCGGCAAAAATTCGTAAAATTCGAAAATAATTCGTAAAATTCACCAATTATTCGGGAATTATTCAGTCAAAGTTCGGTCAACCGAATAATTTGGCATTCGGTTTGGCATCACCAAAAATCCGAATAATTCGCAAATAATTCGGGAATTATTCGTGAATCTTGTCACTATTATCAAGACTATCTAGATGTGTGTGTGTGTGTGTGTGTTTTTGTTGTTGTTAAAAAATGATATTAATTTGAAGATGTTTTAATTTGCTGAACATGTCTCAAAACTAATTATTTTTGAAATGCTTGCCGGGATTTTGAATAATAATCTCCAACATATTCTTTTGCTACTTATTTATTTGTGTGCTTTGTTTGGTTCATATGAAGAAATATCTGAGACATTAAAAACAATTGAAATCTAGGGATAACAATAAACGGTATCATTTTTTTTTTGGTAAACTTGCCATGCATGCATTATGGACTACGGAGACTGGCATGGATGGACTCTTGAGATATATATATTTCTGGTATCTGGATATGAAGTTCTGGTATCTGGATATGAACTTGTCATTATCTTACCAGACGCGCGTTTGCTTCATACTATGTTGAATTCATATTCAGTTAGATACCTGATGTGCGTGGTTGACTGAGATCAGAATCGTTTATTCATAGACAGGGCCAAATTAAAATCGCTGGTGCTGGGATTAAGTCTGGGTAGATGAGGTCTCTATGAATTAATAATCTTCTCTATTGTTCCAATTTTGGATTTCTTTGATTGCTTGGAAATGCCAATGAAACAAGTTATTTGTGTTTTTATTTTTTCGTTATCTTTCACATTACATTATATGTTTTTTTTTTTCTTGTAATGGCGTTGATAAAAAAAAAAACTACATGTTTATCATATAATTTTTTATTTCCAAAACTTTTGATTTTGAAATTTAAATTTGTTTTTCATGCATGCATTCCAGGACATATAACCTTTCATTTTCTTAATCGTTAATTAAGTCTTCTAGCATAGAAAAATATTACAATATAGAATGAGCAAAAATAAAAAAAACTGGACGGATTTGGTGCGAGACAATTCAATATTAATTAATACATTGAATATGTAATTAAACTTTGTATCCAGTACAATAGAGGAAAACGACTTGAAATAATTTAATTTGAAATGATGAAAAAACTGCACCAAACAACAAACAGATCATATATACAATAATTAATTAGTCCTTGTCATCATGTTCTCTAATTTGTTTACTCAAAACCTTTCGCTAATTGGAAATAGCCCTGCTTCCTTTTCTCCAGTAAGAGAGGAAATACTAAAATGAATTATTTTGCTGAACTATTCATGACCGAAATATGCCACCACCTAATTAATCTCTGTATTTTTTTTTTTATAAATTTTCTAGACATAATAGATTAATTATGAATTTTGGAATTAACTTTAATTTTTATACTCGCAGGCGCCCTAATAATTTTATTTTCCTTGTACTGCGCATGCTAGCTGCTCTGCATGTATAAGGACTAAGGAGGATAACCACAAGAAGGTATTAATTAGGTTCTTAATAATAAAATGAGAGTAGACGTAAAATTTTCTTGAAGGTTATAATTTTGAAAAGTAAATTAAATTTCCATCAATATAAACAGTTAATAAAAAAAAAAACAACCGCAAAACAAAACAAGAGTCCCATACTAGAGCCATCATAACCCAACTTTAACATGTAAAGAAGAACAACGTTAAATAAAAAGAAATTAATTCATAACCACGGAAAATAATTCAATTTCTAATAAAAGGATAGGTAAAAATGTAAAATTATTTTTGAAGGCTATAAATAAAATGGAACTACAAACAAAATTAAGTACTAAGATATATTAGATATTTGTTCAGAGGCCGGAGATTAATTAAACAATACGATAAATAAGGAAAGATGATTGAACTATATAAAGTATATTCCCTATAAATAGGAACGTTAAAAAAAGAATCAGCCCGTTGCTTAATTAGAGCGGATCTATAAATAGAGGTTAGGTATCAATAGTCAGTCAATTAATCTAGAAAACTAGGTTTTGCTTTCTCTAAAGAAAGGAGCGCTTCTTCCTCTTCTCTCTTGCACGGCACTAGCAGAGCTGCGTTCTCTTTTTGAAGTTGAGGTTTTCTTCTATTTCCTTCTTTTTGCTAATTTTTTATTTTTATTATTTTTAGTAATCAACTAATCTGAAATGTGATAGATTATCATTTCTGTTGTCTATGCGGTGGAAATGATTCGTGTTTGATATTGCGTGAAATAGAAGAATTCTATCTAAACTAGAAAATATTTCTTTTATTAAATTAATTGGAGGCGTGTATCATGACAAACATATTAAATAATAATTTCACTATACGACAGAAAAATAAAAATAAATTACTGGCCTGATTTCAATCCTTTTTTTTTAATGCATGTTTTGCATCTGGAAATTCCCTGAAATTAATTAAAAAGAATGGCCTGTTTGGTTTCAATCTTCTCTTAAACTCATTTTTTTTTTCCATTATAATGCATTTTCAGAACCAGTCATAGTTAGAGAACGTACCTAATGGAGGATTTATACAAAGACGACCCGAACTCATGGATGAGACGCACCCGTTTCTCTAAGACTGTCTATAAAAGGCTAGATGCTTCGCAAATTCCCTTTATTTCTATAAATGAACTCAAATTTGGTTACTCCAACCCAAAATCAAATCGGGCTGTGGCCGTAACCTCCATGCCAGTTACCAGCTGCGACAACACCTCAAAGACAAGCCAGTGCACTACCATGTCATCTATGAAGTCGAACCCTGATAACGGTTCTACTGTTGAAGTGCAAGGCTTTTCTAGCTCCAAAAGACAAACAAAACCGGAACAGCATCCAATCATAGGGATAATTAAGCTGTCATCATCAGGAGGCTGCTATGAGCGGCACCACGACACAGATCATAGAGAACAATCACATAATCATGATTTTTGACATGTTTTTGTTATTTTTTGTTTTTTCCTTTGTGCTTTAATTGTTCGCATGTAGAGAGAGAAACACAAAATATGAGTTCAAATTTATTTGATTAATTAATGTCCCGTGATGTGGAACTGACAGACGAAAAAAATGTTACTTTTGAAAAAAAAAATACTTTTAAGTTAATTTTACTATATTTTGCTGGATATATATATATGAAGAATCAATATGTGCTTCAGATTGTATTCCACACTAACAGAATATGCAATTATACACGGTTAGAAACACTAATTGTACACAGTTCTACAACCATGTACGTACAATCCGCATACTGTATGAAAGTTTTGATAAATTGTACACAGATGACGGATGCGGTATACATTTCTGAAAAAAAATGCATATTTTTTTTGCAAAATTCATGCACAGATTTTTAAATAAAAACTGTGTATGGTTCTATTTTTGTTTAAAAATGTATAGTTACCCTAAATCTGAATTCATACCAAAAACACTATATTTATCAATACAAACAACTTTTACATTTTCATCACACCAATTAATTATTAATTCATTCATTACAACCATTCTAAATAGAAAAAAATAAAATAAAACCAAAAATTATAGATCTGACTTTACATACAATTACATTAACAATTACTAAGAAAATTATGGTAAATGAATACAAAACCAAAAACTAGAAAGAAAAAATTCACCCGAAACTTTAACTGAAGTTTTGAGTCCCTTCTTTTCGTTGAAGTCCTGTAGATATCCTTACGAGCTTTCTGAATTTTGTGTTATACGTTGAAATTGGACACTCAAGCAGAAAGTTACACCCGCTTGAAGTTTCTTTTGTCTTCAATCACCTTCTCAGTTAAGATATCGCCTCCCTTGTCTTATATACCCCTGGCCCTAGCCTCACCCGTTTAGAAGAGACTTGTTAGAGAAATACATGGAAGATGTGCTTTAAAAATGATAAAGATGCCTTAGAAAAGATAGATAGAGATGCTTTATAACAAGAGGCGTGTATTGATAAAGTAGAAATATTTATGTTTCTTTCTTCACGCACAAATCATAAAATAAAGCCGAGTATGATTACAAGCGAACTTTTTGTTTCTGCAAAATAATACGGAACACTCATACAAGGTCGGTAGAAATAAATCATGTATGATTACAAGTGCTCTTTGAATATGCAAAATCCTCTGAAACATTCATGCATATCGATATAGTTGGTATAAGAAAACCGTGTAAGAATGTGTACATGGTTAAGTTAACCACAACCATGTACAAAGTGTTTCCATTCGCGCACAATTGCTAATTAAGCAACAATGTATAATTTTTTTGGTAATAATAGCAGATAACCCTTCTCTAGTCTGATCTGTAGTTAGGTACCTCTATTCGGTTCATAATTTCATATGAACAAAAATCTTGAGTTAATTATTCGGTTCATATGAACAAAAACGGGTGTGCCTATTATGGCACATATGAAGAAGGGTACATTGGTCATTTTAATTTAATATAAAAGTCTGGCGGTCATTAAATCTAATATTTTTAAAATAATAAATGAAGAAATAGAGAGAGAAAAAGAAAGGAATTTCAATTTTAATGGATAGATTATTAATAAGATATTTTGATATTTTGAGGATGTACCAACAATATTGTTTATTCCTCCCATTCCTTTATATTATTATAAAATGTCGGGTAGATCATGCCTAACTGGCAAAACACACTAATATTGTTTATTAATAAAAAATAAAAAATAAATTTATAAATTTGTAAAAATTTAAATATCTCAAGTCATAAGTATAATAGAGGGAGATATCATTTATGCCGTCTGACCACAGCACAGACTAGAGAAGGAAATTTGTCATGGCGTGACGAGTCACGTCACGTGTCGATTACGTGACGTGACTCGCGTATCGCGTGACGTGACTGTATTATATGAAAATTATACGTCACGTGACGTCACGTCATGTGAACCAATCACGTCACGTCACGTCACAATATAAAACACGTCACATGGTCACGTATAGTCACGTGTGATCACGTATAGTCACGTGAACACGCACGGTCACGGATTGCTTGGTTGACTTGCACTAAATTCTGGTCCCAGTTAGGAAGCTGAGGTGGTTAGCCAACCCAACGAAGAACAAGAACAATACGTATACAATCCGTATATGAACAATTACGAAGATTATGGATACAATATGTACAATCAGGGTTGGGATTATTAATTTAGCTTAATGGATATTTATAATTTGAATTTTTAACAACATTATTTACTCGTTTCAGATTTTTTAGAATTTTTCATATTTTTTTTATTTTTTTTTTTCTGAATTTTAAACAATATAAATTAAAATATAAAAAATAGTTTGATATAACTAATTCACGTTATATCATGTCACGTGTGATCACGGCGTGACTACGCGTGACGTGACCATTCGCGTAACGTGATCGTCTGCCGCTATTTTAGTCACGTCACGTGAAAAAAATAATTGATCACGTTACGTGACCAAATTACGGCGTGATTGCACATGTCACGTCACGGCGTGTCACGTTTTTTCTTCTCTAGCACAGACCAGCAACAACAACAAATAAAAAAAATAATAACTGTGGACATCATAGACTATCCAAAAATAACTGTGGACACCATTGACTATGTATGAAGTCCACCATAGACTCAGAGGATACGAGCTGGTACACATTGTGAGGAGCGAAATCAATATCTAAGGCTCTATGGCGATTTTTTTTTTATTTAGTAATTATAACCCAAAAATCACATAAAACAGCCAACAGGGGAGTTTTTTTTTCAAAAATAGCCTCCACCGGATTCCGTATCCGGTGGAGCTTGAGACCCCCGGTCTACACCGGATTGGGCATCCGGTGGACCCAATTTAACACCATTTTTCCACCCAGCATAGACTCCGCCACAGAAAATCCGAAATATTTGCTCCACCGGTTCCCCAAACCGGTGGAGGCTTATTTTCCAAATTTCATCCGAGGCAAACCCTCTCTGTCTCCATCTTCTCCTCTCCGTCTCCTTCTCTTCTCCTTCTCCTTCTCCTCTTCTCTCCCAAACCGTTTTTTTTTATTCTTTTCAAATATTCTATCATTTTTCCATTCAATTATTTCAAAATTCTCGGATTGTCCAAGCAAGTTGGAAACTCTTTCGATCTACTATTTTAACAAGGTAAAAATCTGATTTTTTTCTATATTTTTTAATTTTGGCCGAATTAAATTAAATAACTCATTTAATTGAATTTGTTTAGTATATTTAGTATTTTTTGTGTAATTTAGTGTTGAATTAGCAATTGGCTTCAATTTAGTGTAATTGTAGTATTAATTTGTATAATTTAGTGTAATTTGTGTTATGTAGTATAATTAGTTTAATTTGTGTAATAGAGTTAAATTTAGTGTAATTTGTGTTATGTAGTATAATTAGTTTAATTTGTGTAATTTAGTATAAATTTGTGTAATTTGTGTTATGTAGTTTAATTTAGTGTTATGTAGTTTAATTTGTGTTATGTAGTTTAATTTGTGTAATTTGTAGTTTAGTATAATGTAGTATAAATTTGTGTATTTTAGTGTTATGTAGTATAATTTGCGTAAAATTAGATAAATGTGAAGTTTATTATTTGGTATAATATAATATAAATTTGTGTATGGTTAAAATAATTTTTTTTAATAATATGTAGTTCAATAGTATGGTATGTAGTTAATTTAGGTCGGACTTACATATAGTTAAATTTTCTAACAGGGTGAATGGATAATCCGAATTATCCGGAGCTGTTGAAATTACCACCACAGTATCACAGAGCATGGACAGTTCGTGATACGGTAATTTTTGTTAAATTTATTAATTATTTGTTTGAAATAAACATTATATGAAGTATTTGAAGGAGTTATAATGGTTTAATTTTTTTTGGCAGCCTAATGTAAAACCACTCCAGTTAAATAGGCACCGTCCTACTATTGCTTACAACAGTCGGATGGACGATGCTTTGAAGAATTTAGGATTATACCAAATTGCTCGTCTTAATGATTGCAAACTTGATCCGTATTTGATTACTGCTCTGGTTGAGAGGTGGAGGCCGGAGACAAATACATTTCATCTACCAGTCGGTGAAGTAACAATAACGTTGGAAGATGTTGCATGTTTATGGGGCTTACCGATTAAGGGTAATTAACTATTTAAAATTATTTATCGGTTATTTTAATTAATTATTTTAAGAAATAAATTGTTGATTGTATAATTCTTTTAATTGGCAGGCTACCCAATTACTGGCACTAGCGATACCGATTGGAACCCATACTTAGAGTATGATCTAGGAGCTGATCCTACGGATTTTTATAATGACCTGGAGACGACAATGCCATATAAACATAGGTGGTATGATCCTAACACAGATAAAGCGCGATTGGCCGTCTCTAGTTATTCGCTTAAACTGAAATGGTTGCGGACCAAATTTGTGCACCCACTAGTAGCTGGAGACGATGATGAGAGAGTTGCACAGTACACCCGAGGATTTTGTATGGATATATTCGGGTCAGTTATGTTTCCAGATTCGAGTGCAGACGGGGTCCCTGCGATGTACTTGCAATTCCTGAGTGATTTGGAGACTCGAGTAGAATACAATTGGGGAGGTGCTGTACTTGCACATCTTTATCGAGAGTTGTCACGTGCTTGTCTCGCGGGGGTGGAGACGATAGCGGGGCCACTTATGCTGTTACAGATGTGGTCATGGACTCGATTTAGTATTGGTCGACCTTTACCCCGAAATGAGCCATCTCCCTTCGGAGGCAACGACCTGGATACGAGGAATGCATTCGGTGTGAAGTGGACCACTCACCATGTGTGGACAACAAACCCTCACTTAGGTAAAAAAAATTAATTGTGGTTTATAATGCGAGCATAGTATGATTAAATTACAATACCTCTTTTTTTATAATTGTTTTTCCTTGTTTTTGGCACAGGAGGTACAGCCACATACAGAGATGCGTTCGATAGATTAGCCGATGATACAGTTAACTGGCGACCTTACGAACAATACTACAATCATGCACCTCGACATGTTCGACGACAAAAGAGGTATTGGATGAGCTGCTGTTACTTGATTCATTTTTGGATGGTGGAGTATCAGCATGCAAATAGGGTTATGCGTCAGTTTGGAAAGTACCAAGAGATCCCGCCTCCTCCTCCTTTAGCATATGATCAAATTTCTTATCTACGGGAGGCATGGCGTCACGATGGCAATTCAACAATAGATGGTTGTTGGGCGCTTACTCATAAATCCTTCATTGATATGGATCCAGTACTCATTAGAGAGCATAGACCGTACGAGATGTCGATGCATCACCAGTACATCAATTGGTTCTACTTACATGGTATGAGTTCAGTATATATCTCAGATAACAATCCACAAGATCTACACCGATTGGCTCCACCGCGGACAGGAGATGTCGCGACACTAGCATATGTTCCCCACGGTCATAGGCATTCTCGTGTGGTTCGTACATTAATTTTTTTTTAAATTGAACTACATAACCATTTTTTTTCAATATTAATATGCAATATGTCTTACTTTTTTCGTGTTATGTAGATTGCTCGAGAGCTACAGCTTACGACGCAGGCAATAACCATGGTGAAAACTCCGGGACATATGGCATATGGCAAGATGATGCTCGAGCATACTCGTGACATTATGGACGATGTTGGTCAGAGCCACATATTCCGCGGCATACTCGATAGTGCTAGGATCCCTACAGACCTGGACGATATTGATTTGAGTGATGATTTCCCTGATCAGTATCCTCGTCGCCCTTCTACTGAGGAGCCTCCCTCGGAGTGGGACAACTTCATGAGCGGCACAGAGTCAGGATCCATATCTCAGTTTATGATCGACGAGCTAACAGGAGGCATTAGGATGATGGAACCATCCACAGCAGATCCAGGACAGCTCATCGCAGAGCCGGGTCCATCCACGTCAAATCAACCTCAGGATGCTCGAATAAGGAGACAACCTTGCCCACCTAACCTGTACACTCCCGGGACGGACGCCCTCAGACCTCGACGACGACAGCGTCGTTAGCATGTTTCGACTAAGTAAGTGCCAACTTATAATTTTTTTATAGAAAAAAATGATGCATTTCTGACGAATTCTTACAAACTTTTTTTTAGTGTGCAATGCTTTGAAGAATTTATGTGCATGGAGATGAGATTTCGGTTTGAGAACTTCTGAATTTGATAAGATGGACTTGTTATATTATTATTTGCATGTTATATTAAGATGGACTTGTTATATTATTATTTGCATGTAATATTAAGATGGACTTGTTATATTATTTACGAGGAACTTGTTATTTTGTTATTATTAGTACATCGATAGTTTCACATTGATAACAATTGGGAACCTTTAAATTTACATAATGTCATCATGGACAATAATACATAATTCATAAATAGTTAAAATGTCATTCGAAATAACAATACAATAAAAGTGTTGTTGGAAATTAAGAATACAATAAAAGTGTTGTTGGAAATTAAGAATACAATAAAAGTGTCGTTGGAAATCTTAAGAATACAATAAAAGTGTCATCATAACAATACAATAAAATACATTAACAGTCATCAAGAGCGTCGAGTTGATGAAGTCGATGCACCTAACACAAAATGAGAACAATTTAGTTCAATTAAAATAGTAATCATGCATATTGTTTGTCCATTGAATTTTTAAATTTGTATACCTGAATGTCTACCTCTAGAAGTCTTCTGATTTTGTGGCCGAATCCTGGTAGGGGCCTCCATTTTGTCCATTGTCATTAGAATTCGTTTGTGTTGTCTCCTACCCTTATTTATTTTGTCTGGATCTGGCCTTATAATGGGCCCATGATACAATGGCCAATTCCGTGCATTTCCAAATCCCTTGAATTCTCCAGACCAAGTGTTTATATAATTTTGTAAGCTAAAATATGGACTTCCATAATCGTTATGGTTTAAATTCCTGAAGAAGCAAACTGCAAGAACATGGTTACATGGGATGCCTGTTAATTGAGGTCTCTGACACAGGCACATAGGCATTCCTTCTGGAGGAAAGGTAACACTATACTTGACCTCGCCTCGAACACCCTGCAATTAAAAAAAATCAAATTTCTTGAATTGAATTAATTAAAAAGTAGTACATATATATGAGACTAAGGAATGAGACTTACCGTTTGAAGAAGTCCATCTTTATCAACAACCTCATAGTTGTTGTGGCCAGCATACATCGGTCTGACTTCGTGCATTCTTGCCTTTTCCCTACGACGATGTAAAATCAGTGTAATTCTCAACGAAAAATCCAATCCTTAAGCCTCCCACCCAAACGCGGCCTCCCGTCTCTTTACAAACCAGTCGACGCACTTGTAATATGTTTTCTCAAGAAGTGAACACACATGTAATTGTCTGGCCACCTTGAAGACACTGTTTAGTACCTCAAAACCATTAGAGTTCATTATACCCCATCGATTAAGGACTCCATCATGCACTTGTGTCCACTTATGCAAAGCCAAAGGCTCTCTCATATTCTTGCGGTCCCGTTTACCAATTTTCATGATGTAGTCGTGTGCTTTTGTATCTCTTTGCTTAATTATATCCATCCCCTCTTCAAATCTCCAAATTTTTTTTTCTTAACAAATTTCTTGAAAACCGTGCGGAGCCACTTTTGAGGAAAATTTTTCCAAACATTTGCTGCAATATGCTGTGAACACAATCGGTAGACAGCTTCATTTTTTGCCTCGCACCATCCTAGATTGGGGGCCTCAAACACCCCTCGTATAGCAAGGTGCTGGTCCGAGAGAACACATATTTTTCCTGGACCAACAACATTAATACGTAACCAATTCATAAACCAACCCCAATTGGGGAGTGACTCCTCTTCACAAATTGCAAAGGCAAGTGGCAATAATTGTTGCTCTGCATCATAAGCACAAGCCATAAAAAGTTTACCTTTGTATCTTCCAGATAGAAACCCAGCATCAACACTGATAACGGGTCGGAGATGAGGCCATGCTTGAATACACGGCCCAAATGCCCATGCAACTCGGTTGAAAATATTAATATTATACTTGTTCGATGGTTCATGCTCAAGTAGATACTGTGTACCTGGGTTAGATTCTTTGATGGCACCCAAAAGCAATGGCAGCAGCTCGTAAGACTTCTCCCAGCTCCCAAATATGTCAGCCATTGCAAGTTCCCTACCTCTCCACAACTTGTTATACGAGGGTGTTACTGTCCCAAATTTCACCTTAACTAAATGCCTGACCGTTTTAATGCTTAACTCCAGATCTTTTTGATAACCAGGTTTAATAATATCAGCAATTTTTCTAGCAGTCATTTGTGCATTATTCAACTTTTCAGCATTTCCAAAACATGTGTGGATATATGGGTTGGTGGAAATTGTCCATGCACCTGTTGGTACTACTGTTGCATATAATTTCCATTTGCATTTAGAATATCTACATTCAACTCGATACTTGGTTTTGCTGCTGTTTAGGGTGTCTAGCTGTATACTTTTGGGTAGGTGAAAATCTGCAAGTTCTGATATTAATTTGGCTTTATAATTCGAACATTTGACCTTCAGCAAATTTTTCATATAATCTGGGGGTTTCCTTGAGAAATTCACGATCTGCGTATGGCATCGGCACATCATCGTGGAATGAGGAACATGGATGCCTAAGACCTTGATTGATGAATGGAATCGACTTGTGCCACTCTTTCAATATTTCTTGGGCATTCTTTTCAGCCTCATATTCGTCCATATCTGAGTCTTGCTCTTCAGCCGAATCATCATTATCAAAAGAACTTGTATCAGAACATGCATTTGGGTCTGATTGCTCATTAGGGTCATCACCGGTCTGAACTACAGGTGTGTCTGTGGTTTCGGGTACACTGCCCGAGTAAGGATCAAAGTCGGTCTGAACCGACGGTGTGTTGCTCCCTCCAGGCAAACTATCTGGGCACGGATCATAACTGGTTTGGTTTGTACGCTGCTGCGCCTCAGCTACCAATTCTATAACCTTAAATCCGGCTACTTGAGGTGCAGTTTGTTTAATGGCATCCCAAGTTTCCTCATTTTCTATCCGAAATAGAGAGAAATGGTACGATCCAGGTGGTCCCGTGTTCAAACTTGCCCTGATTGTCAATTTGACTCGACTCGGAAGCAATTCAAGTCCAACATATATTTGCCGTCTTACAACAGCAAAACTAGTAGAATCGGAAACGGTAAATGTAAATGCAGCCCCTATGTCATAACCAACACCGGTTTGAGTGTTTTGGAGGTTACCACCATAATACACATTGATCAATAACAGAGACATTTTGCTGAACAAAAACAAACACAAATTTAACTCTAATTATTTTTTAATTTTACAACACTAAATATAAACCTATGAGCAGAAAAAAAACTTACAATAATGATCAAAAGAAGCTGCTGAGTACAATGGCGGTGGCGATCTATTCATACGGTAATTCTTCAAATTGGATTTAAAATGGTGAAAAATATGAAAAAAAAGAGAGAAAAACGAGACAGAGAGGAAGAAGAAGTTGCTGGAATGAGGGAAGAAGGAGTTGCGCGAGGTTAGGTCAGAATAATAGCTCCACCGGATTGCAAAATCGGTGCAGATAAATTTTGAGGTCTCCACCGGATTGGGAAACCGGGGTAGAAAAATTTTGGACCTCCACCGGATTGCGGAACCGGTGTGGAACAATTCTGTGTAACCTTCCGTGTGCAGCACTGTGGCAGAGCAAAAATGGCTCCACCGGATGCCCAATCCGGTGTAGGCCGGCCCAACCTTGCTCCACCGGATGCCCAATCCGGTGGAGGCTATTTTCCGAACTTTTTCGTATTCTTGGCTGGTTTATTTAATTTTTAAGTTATAATTACTAAATAAAAAAAAATCCTCTATGGCTGTACCCCACTGCGATTTTGTATTAATAGAAAAAAAAAATACAAGAAAAGATAACGAATTCGTGAAATCTTCAAATGTAGAAAAATCGTTATGTTTTGTGACGTTCACTGAACGTTATGATCTATAATGTTCAATTAATTTAAAAATTTTAATCTCTTAATCCAACTCAGTTTGATTAAACAGAAAAAAAATCAGAATGTTATAGTTCATCACAGTGTTGTAAAATGCGGTTCATGCAGCCGCATATGCGTATGCAATCTGATTTCGCATAAAAAATTTCATGCAGTCTCAAATATGCAGTTTCGCATATGCGGCTGCATATTGGGCCGCATATATCTGTATATTGGTCTGCATATGTGTGATTGGACCGCATATGTCCGCATATGTGCGAATTTATTGTTTGAATGATTTTAGTGGGAATATATTTCATGTTTTGAGTGGAAATAAATTAATATATAGTTTAAAATCCGCATATATAAGTCCGCGTGAAATTCCGCATATGCGGCCGCATAAGGCATATGCGGTATGCAGTGGCCTTCCACATGCATGAACAAAACCGCATTTTACAACATTGGTTCATCATGTCTAGATCGAAGATAGAAAAGTAAAAAATAAAAGGGCCGCTACGATCGATCAATAACGTAAAAAAAATTTCGTATAAATTAATAGAAAAGAAGAGAGAGAAACAGAAAGAATACACTAGTTTTTTCATTGGTAAAAAGATCAGTACATATTTGACCGATCCTAAAATTCTCAAATTTTGGAACAATATGAATATTACCGATCCTAACTGTTTTTTTTTAATTTCTCGGCCGGATTTGTTACATACTCCTTATGGGAATAAAAAAAAATGTAGTTTAGATAGGTAAATCTTCTGCCGATCTAAATTTTGGAGTAGTTTTTTATTTTAATGAAATGTTGTTTCTTAGAATAAGACATTATATTTGATTAAAATATGTGTATTCTTTAAAATTGCACTAGAAGCAGGAATTGGTCAACCCGCAAAAAAGTTACAAAAAATTAGAAATCTGAGTTAGAATCAGTAATATTCATACCTTTTTAAAATTTGAGAATTTTAGAATCAGAAGAATTTGTACCGATCTTTCTATCTATTAAAAAACTACAGTACTCTTTCTATTTCTCTCTCTTATTTTCTATTAATTTATACCAAAAAAACTTTCCATCAATAAAGTCCATATTAGAATAGAAAAGTGTTCAATTTTTTTTCTCTATTTTTTGAATAAGTCAATTAGAGGCTCCCAGCATACTTTGTTTGCATCAATTTATATTGAACTAAAATAAAGAGTTTGTTTTTAGTCTTGTGGCAAAGATACATGGCTCAGGTCATGGGTTCGAAATCCACAAAGTGAAAAAAATCTTCTATGATATACATAGGAGGAGTTTGAAAGTGATTTAATCCCAACTCATGATTTAAAAAAAAATACTGAACCAAAATACCAAAAAAGAACAGTATTGAGCAGTTTAACTCAACCGTTTGAACCATCCAATTATCTTGTGCCACATATCACTGTAATTGATACAATTGAGAGCTTATGGATCTGCATTTGTTTCTACCGATTTTTTTATTAATCGAAATAAAATAAAATAAATATCGAAAAAGAGGATTAATTTGAGTTGTTTTCGAAAACTATTAAGGCCGGGATAATTATGAACGTTCCTAGAGACGGAGTAAACCAAAATGTCTCTCTTAATCAAATTCTTTGTCCGCATTACAGCTTAACTCAAACGAGCGAGGAAAAAAAAAATCCAATAGACGATTTTGATTTCAACGTCCTTCAGGGCTAATTCTTTCACTCTAAAAGATGCTGCCGAGCCTTCAAAAGACCCTGATGCCTTGTTGACGGGATTCACATCTGCTGTGATCCGAAGAGGGTGAACAGTAACTCTAAAATTCCTGCTTTTCCAAATCTGACCGTCCAATAATTTCGTGCACGTATCTCAAAGCAGCTTATTTTTCCTTGCACGAATCTCAAAACAATTCAACGGTTGGATTTAGAAAAGCAGAAATCGCAGGTCACTGTTCATGAGCGAAGAATCGCAGCAGATGCGGATCCTTGTTGACGTAAGTTAGCTTTTTCAGTAAGGATTTATGAACTGTGAGTTAAGGGCATGGACGTTTTTTTTTAAATCGTCCTTCAGGGACGTGGCCGTCTAAAGCGTCCATTAAGGACGTTTCAATCTAGACGATCCTTTTTGGATTACTCGTTTGGATTACGCTATAGTGCGGATAAGAATTATGATTAAGAGGGACGTCTTTTTTTGTTCCGTTCGTAGGAACGTTGATAACTATTTTGATCTTATTAATTTTCGAAAAATATCATATCTTATCATCTTATTCGATATTTTTTTATTTTAATTTCGATTATTAAAAAAATCGGTTTGTTTCTACTCCGGTCGTTACAGACTATAGTGTTGTTCTGGATTCTGCCTGGATTCTGCAGTTAATTAGCATTTAGCAAAGCTGTTAATTAGTGAAGCTGTGTAGATTAGCTGGATAGTTATATTTCGAAATTTCATAAATTTGTATCCTTTCGTTGATATTTTATTTTTATTTTTTCTATTAATAAATAAATCGGGGCCCACTAATCCTCATCTTATTTTGTGATTGGTGTTTATTTCATCAGAGCGCTTCGTTATTATCGAACGGCTGATAATGGTTAAGAGCGTTTCGGCGGCGTAGGGGATGAGCTCATGAGCACCCAATCCAATCTCAGTATCTGATCTCACCACTGGCACTGCTTAGTCTGTACAACTACCAGATTTTTGGCCTGAGATATACGAACCCCTAAATTCGAATCGCAAATACTCCTCCCAGGTGGCGCCATAAATCACCAAATTCCATACTCTATTTTCTGCTGGTTAGTTTCCTTCAAAATATCATTATTTTTCTTTCTTTTTTTTCCTTTAGTTTTTCTTGAATTTTCTTTAAATTAAAGGAAATGCTGGGAGGGAGTGGCTGCATTTCTGAGTTTTATAACTAATTTCCTATTATTTGTTTTTTAAACAGTTTATTCTGACATTTTATAATTTTATTCTGAATCATTTGCAATTAGTTCAAGAATTGTTAGATTATAGATAGCTTGCGAGCAGCCTTTTTCCTAACCAAGTTGCCTCTGCTCTATGAATTAATTGCTGATCAATTTCCCCTCTTTTGTTTCCATGTAATTTATCTCGGTGTTGGTAAGGAGAGGGATGGACATAACGATAAAGATACGATTTTTTTCTTTGCGAATTGATTAATGTTATCTTGCTTTGTCTTTTTTTCTCAGTTCAATTATATCGTTTTTCGTTCATGCATATTGCAAATGCTGCATAGTATATTTTCTGTAACTATCAAATTTTGTAACCAAGAAATATTCTTTCTTGATACGATTTGTCAGTTTTCTGTTTTATTTCTGATTACTCTTCGGCCAAAATGTTGATGCTTATTTAGTTATCTTTGGTACGGTGCATTACATACTGGTAACAACCAGGTTAGTGCCAGTATGTTTTACTGTTACCCATGTAATATGGAAACATGCATCGTTAGCATAAACTAAAGTGCATAGGTCCCCTTGAACACAGTTGCTTTCTGGCATTCATATTCCCAGGCCTGAATTCTAAATGAGAAATCTCAGTCATTGGTCATGTTTTTATATTATAAGTGATGATTGAGTGCATATCAACCCGTGCCATTGTAAGATATTGGTTTCAATTGATCCTGCTACCTCTTAATTTTATTACAAAATGAACTCGAAACTTTCCAGTTTTCCACTTGAGTGCATCCTTTAGAAGAAGATCAGCAGGTCCTGATTTTTGTCCATTTTACTTATTTCAGACTATAAATGCTGAAACAAAATGACTTCACTGAATGGCTGTCAATCTGACTTTGACCTAGTCAGGTTCATGGATTATATTCTTATACACTACATCAATTTTCAATTCCTTGATTTAAGGGCAGTTTTCATGTGTACTATTATAATCCTAGAAATACAGTAATTGACGCCTAAAAGTATGAAAGGAATTTTATAGGTCAGTTTCTTCACCCCATCATTTAGCTCTTTTTTTCTTAACTGATAAAAGAGAAATGAGAGTTAGTTTTGGCATCTTACAAAATTAGGAAGGAATGGAGACGAACCATGAACTTAGTAGAAACTTGAAGTGCTTTGACTAATTTATTACATCATCTTATATTATCTTTTCAAAATTCTCAAAACTTTCCTCC